>PVHX01011363.1:48046-64705 GCA_004024805.1 Geosciurus inauris | reverse complement strand
CGCCCGGCTCACACTTTTTTATTCTAATTAAAGTGCAATGGTATCTCATTGCAGTTCTGATTTGCATTTCTCTGAGCTGGCCATTTGTGTTTCTTCTGAGCACTATCTGTTCAGATCATTCCCCATTTTTACATTTGATTATTTTTGTTGTTGTTAAGTTTTTTGAGTTCTTTATTTATTCTGGAAATCAACTTGTCAGATGAATAGCAGGAAAATATTTTCTTCCAATTCTGTAGCTAGTATCTTCACTCTGTTTATTTTTTCTTTTGCTCTGCAGAAGGTTTTTAGTTTGATGTAATCCTGTTTGACAATTTTTACTTTTATTCCTGTACTTTTGGAGTTCTATCCAGAAAAATCATTTCCTGAACCAATGTCTTGAAGTACTTCCTCTATCTCTTCCAGTAATTTCATAGTTTCAGCCTTACATTTAGGTCTTCAATCCATTTTGAGTTTGTTTGTGTACAGACTGAGAGATGGGGGGGGGGGTCATGTTTCAATTTCCACATGCAGTTATCCAGTTTTCCCAGCACAATTTATTGACAAAGCTGTCCTTTCTCCAATGTAAATTTTTGGTGCCTTTGTTAAGAATAAGTTCACTCAGAGCTCTCTCTTCTGTTCCATTGGCTTATGTGTCTGTTTTTATTTCAAAACTCATGCTGTTTTGGTTATCATGTCCCTGAATATGCCTTGAAATCAGGTATTGTTATGCCTCAAGCTTCCTTCTTTTTGCTCAAGATTGCTTTAGCTATCTGGGGTCCTTTGTGTTTTCACATAAATTTTAGGACTTTTTTCTAGGTTTGTGAAGAATGTCATTGGTATTTTGATATGCTGGGGCCTATCAAGAATCTGTAGATTGCTTTGGGCAGTAAGACATTTTAACAATATTAATTCTTCCAATTTATGAACAAGGGAGTCTTTTAGTGTCTTCTTCAATTTCTTTCTTCAGTTTCTTGTAGTTTTCAGTCTCTTAGTTAAGTTCTTTTTTTAGGCAGTAGGGTATGTGTGTGTATGTGTGTGTGTGTGTGTGTTCAGCTAAAAGTCAGGATTTCTTTCATGATTTGTTTCTCTGCAAATTCACTATTTGTGTATACAAAACCTACTGATTTCACGTGTTGATTTTGTATCATATTACTTTACTAAATTTATTTATCAGTTCTAATTGTCTTTGGTTGTGTCTTTATATTTTTCAATGTAGAAAAGCATTTCATCTGCAGAGACAATTGACTTCTACTTTCATATATATATATATATATATATATATGTATATATATATATACATATATATATATATATATATATATATATATTGTTGTTGTTGTTTAATTTCTTTCTCTTGCCTAATTGCTCTGGCTTAAATTTCTAGTACTTATATGGAATAGCAGCAGCAATACTGGATACTTAAGTCTTTTTTCTTATCTTAAAGGAAAAATATTCAGTTTTTCCTCATTCAGTGTAATGTTGGTGATGGGTTTGTTATAGGGTCCTTATTATTTTGAAGTATAATCCTTCTGTACATAATTTGTTCAAGACTTTTATCATGAAGGAGTGGCAAATTTTATCAAAGACTTTTACTGCATTTATTGAGAAAAACCAAATTGATCACTGTGTATGGTACTTTTGATGTGCTGTTGAATTCAATTTGCTGGTATTTTGTTAAGGATTTTTGCATTTGTGTTCATCAGGAATATAGATCTATAGGTTTGTTTTTGTTGTTATCATCATGTTTTGGTTTCACAGAATGAGTTTAGAAGGGTTGCCTCCATTTTAGTTCTGTAGAATAGTTTGAGAAGTTTTGGTACTAGTTCTTCTTTAAAAGTTTGGTATAATTCAGTAGTGAAATCATCCAAAGACCGTGTTTTTAACAGGCACTATCAGAATCTAATCAGTGTCTCTGACTCTCAAAACCAAATGTCTTATTAATCAAATATGATTGATCAGCTTGGGCATATTTTTGGGGGGGGTACTGAGGATTGAACTCAGGGCTACTCCACCACTGAGCTACATCTCCAGCCCTATTTTGTGTTTTAAGTAGAGACAGGGTCTCACTGAGTTGCTTAGCACCTCGCCCTTCCTGAGGCTGGCTTTGAACTCGTGATTCTCCTGTTTTGGCCTCCCAAAGTGCTAGGATTACAGGCATGCACCACTGTGCCCAGCTTTGGCATACTTCTATTGAGCTTGTTATGCTGGGGCCTCTAGGGAAGGCCAGGTTCCATTCCACATTCAGATAAAGGCAATCTGATCTAAGCAGGTCTAGGTAGGGATTAGATCTCTGGGGATTCCTATAATTAGGGATTGATTTATGTTAGTCTGCACTGGAAAACTTTGTTCTCTACAATGGTAAAAAGGGGAATAATAAATTCTGAAGCAGTGGTTTTCAACCTATTTCTTGCATTCTCATATTCCAATATTGGAAAGTTGGAGAATATAAAGGGTTCTCTGTTTTAACAAACATTTGACGAAAAATAAAATGAAAATCAAATTGACAACAAAGCAGAGAAGTATTAAAAGTCAGAAGATGCACCTAGTAATTCAAATAATCTATTACTACTTTAAAAAAAAAGTAAAGATTAGTCCAGTTACACATGCCTATAATCTCAGTAACTCAGGAGGCTGAGACAGGAGGATCACAAGTTTGAAGTCAGCCTCAAGGCTATCCTCAGCAAGACCCTATCTAGAAATACAAAAATGAAAAACACTGGGAATGTGGCTCAGTGATAGAATGTCCCTGGTTTAAATTCACAGCACTGGGTAAAAAACAAAAAAGCACCTGAAAATCATCACAATGTTGAGATGCTCAGAAAATTAAGCATCCTTCATCCTACCCCAATCTGAAGGAGTTCCATGTGTAAGAATAAAATAGGAGCTTGATAAATGTGTTATACCTTCTACAGGAACCCTGCACTAGGATCTTCCATGTTCTAGTAGCATGCTGTTTTTGCCTAAAGGTACTGAATTTTGGTAATCTTTATTAGTAGATAACCCAGTTTCCTTTGGATTTAAAATGTAGGCAATTGTGAGTTATTTGACATGGGAACTAAATGCATGATGATATTTTTATTTTTCCATGCAGTTGAAAGTCCCTATGGACTATCAAGAGATGGAAGATCATATTGAAGAAAACACTGCTCTAGAGATGCAGTTCCATAACTGACACTTGAGAACTAAGCCTGGCCTTGGTTAAACTACTTGAGTGTTAGATATTTCAGATCCCATCCTCCCTTCATGGGTGAAAACGAAGGTAAAGTAAGAAAGTTGAATTATAAATTTTTGCTAAAGTCTTTCCCTCCCCACCCCTGCCCTTAGCCAAACATGATGACTTTAGAGGGGGAAAATGTAGTGACTCTTTATTTATTGGTTGCCTGTATATATCTACCCATCTTATCAATGAAATTTCTTAGGAATTGGTGCCTAATTTATATAACTTTTTTGTTTTGTTTTTGTTTCGTTTTTATTTTTTGATGTGGAATGCCATATATGCCAGGAAATGTGTTTGCATCATTCTGCAGAATTAGACTACTTGTACATTTTCTAGGTTTTTGTTGCTAACCAGAGATAAAATAAGCACTTCTTACACAACTTATAAAATTTACTTCTCAGAAAAGACTCCTAAAATATGAAATTATTAATGTTACCATCCTCAAGAATTAAAACAAGTCAGTAAAGTCTTCTGAAATGCTAGCAAAACCTACAAGGGTGGTAATATTTCAGACCAGTGCTATTTTCTTGCAGTACTTTGATTTTTATCTCAATGTTTGACCAAGAAGGGAAAAGGCACAAACCCACAAATCCCCTTGCGGGGAAAATTCCTAGAAATTGAAGAACAAAAATATTACCCAATGACTAACTATACTTATGGAAATCATCATTAATTGCATTAGAAAATTATTTACAGAGCATTCCACCCAGTGTATTTAACTGTTCAGTTTGAGAGTTAAGAAATGATCTTAGGAATCTTACCAATTAATAATCAATAACAGATAAAGATCGATTTTCAATTATGGAATTGTTAAAACTATGACAAAATGGCAATCAGAATTCTATGTAGAAGTATAATTGTTTTAAATATAATTTTTTGAAAAAATATAATCCATTACTTTTTATTTTTGCTTTAAAAAAATCATTTGAAGAAAGCTTGGATCATGTCTAAAGAGTTGCTGCAGAGGGGCTGGGGCTGTGGCTCAGCAGTTGAGCACTTGCCTCGCATGTGTGAGGCACTGGGTTCGATCCTCAGCACCACATAAAAAAATAAATAAATATACTGTGTTCATCTACAACACAACAAAATATTAAAAAAAAAAAAAGTTCCTGCAGAATCATGGGCTAAATAATTTCTTTTCTTCACTCTCTCTTTTCTGCCATTTATCAAGTGTTTATAATTTGCAAGACATTGCATTTTACAGTTAATATAATATCTAATTAATCCTCCTACTAGCTTCTCAAGTAATTATCATCCTCACATTAAAAACAAAGAAATCAATGCTTAAACAAATAGAACCACATTCTTCTAAGACATGAGAAAGTTAAATCAAAATCTTAGCCTGTTTGACTCTAAAATTGTGCTCTTCATCCACAGAGCAGATTTTCTCAAGAGTTTAAAAGTGAATTCCGTGCTTTGGCCTGCAGAAAAATGAAAAAGTCCTTACGGCTAAAGACTTATCCTTAAAATTTATGTAAGGGTAGGGGACCTACATTTCTTTTCTTTCCCTTAAAGGAGTTTTAGGGGAATGACATGAAACTGACAACCAAAGAAGGAGTAAATATTGATAATATCCAGGGTGGGTGAATGGGCTTCTAATTTTTTATTACTATTCAGGAAGTGTCACTCAAACAAGATTCTTTTATTGCAGTGGTGCTGTGGATCACTGTCATAAATTTTCTGTTTGTACAATTTTCCCTCTCATATTGTCAAGTATCTCAAGGTTTTATTAGTGGCCTGCCTGTAATTAGATTCCAGGTACAGACTCACACTCATCTTTGCAGTCAGAAAATCAGAATGATGATCACTATCTTCTGCCATTCCAGTGAATTCAGTTAGGGATATACGATATGTTTGTGGTAATTTCATTTGTGGGTTGCACAATGCCCAGTGCCAATGGAATCTGCTCTCCTGCTGTTTCCATAACCTCCCCTCACTTGGGATTGTGTTCCACATGTACAGTTAAGTTTCTAAATGGCAATCTCCTCATATTTTGAGAACTGCAAAAATTAAAATTAAAATCAGAATAAAAAAGCATTTAAACATAGTTGTTTGTTTCATTTAGGTCCTCAGTATTCTCAATTATCTCAAACTGCTCTTTATATTTTTATGTAATTCCTGGCATCAAGGGAGGATTTGAATTTAAATATAGCATACTTCCTGTGAGTAAAATCCCCAGAGACTCCTTGTTGCTATTTTTTTCTTCTGAAATCCATAGGTTAGCAACATTTCTTTCTTTTTTATGTGCAGTCAAGCCGGCTGAGGAAACACTGAGAAATTCAGCCCTCATATACTTACACACTTACACACTCCATGCAGAATACATGCTTAGTTTATCCCTTAGATCTAAATTATATGACTTCGGTTTAGATTATCTGAAAAATCTGGTAAGTCAATTTGATATCACATTTAATAACACCCTGGTCCCAGGACCTGCCAAATACAAACAGCAAAAAAACCTGGATAAACACATTGTGGGGAAGACAAGTACTCCAAGAAAGGCCACAACGCCATTATGATCTATCAGATCATGAGGTGACATTGTTTTACCTATATATGAAACCATGAAGGCTCTTTTTCTCTGTCCATTGAGGGACTCAGAATTCATGGCACATATGCACTTCAGAAAAAAATAAGATAAAAAGACGCTCAGATATTAATGGAAATCTCCCGTTTTCTTTTGATTAATTAAAAAGGATTTTAGGAGAAAACTAATAATGGTCCGCAGGGAAGAAAAGGCCATTAAAGTCAGAGAATATATATTAGCTATTATCCTACTTTATTTACAGCCCATTTTTTTCTGCTAAAAACAGGAATGTGTAAAACATATAAATTGACATAAAATAATAAATATATGTAAAATTTATGAAAACCTGCACATTATAAACAGAATGTTAAGAATTAAAATAATTTACTGTTTTTTCATGGTGTTTTTAAATATACAAGATGAACATTCAAATAATATTGAATAAGGTAGGATTGTAATTGAATGCAGCTATAATTACATTCTCCTTATTTTGATTTTCATTCAAACATCTTCTAATTCTCTTTTTACAGAGAAATACAGAATAGAAATTAGGGTGAGGCTATAATGAAGCAGCTGAATTCTGGTTGCTCATTATTTTATGGAAATATCAAGATGGATTCTTGAAGGTGAGCATATGAACTTTGAACTTCAACAAATGGCAACAATGTAGTTCTGCTCTAGACCTTCTTTGTGTGCACAGAAGCCCCTTTAACAATGGAATGACCCTAAGAAATCTTGACTTTTGTGTACCTGACCTGAAATTGGGGTTACAGTTCAAGGAAATTCCTGTTTGGATTCCCAGTGATCCAGACCAAAGAGTCAGGGATGTGAATGTGGATAATAATGTTGACTTTTCTAAACTCAAAGGTCAAGAGCTCACAGGGTTAAGATCCAAGTACATTTTCTGTAATAAAGACCTATTCCTAAAGGATCTCAAATGTAGACATTAATTACCAAATAGTTATTGGTCAACTTTAGTGCAAAACACAGTTTCTTACTCTAGAAAACAAAGATGTGCTTCAAGTTCATTGAAAGGAACAAATTGTGCAGAAAAGGTAACTAGCACAGGTGCAGTGTGGAAATTTGATTTTTAAAGTCAAATACCAACTGGTCTAAAAACCTTCACTGCTTTAATCCCTCAGTTTTTTCCTCCATAAAGTGGGAGGAAAAAATCTACCTCAAATCATTATTATTAAATAAGAGTTTGTGTATGAGGCATCTGGCACATAATAAGCACTCAATTGTAGCCATAACACATGTTTAAAATAATTAGTGGTATATAATAGGAACTTGGTAAAGACCAAATTCCTTTCTAACACCACACACAAATTTAATAAGTGCCAAAATAATGACTCAGAAAATATGAATCATAGGAATTCACTGAGAAATAACAAAGCATTCAGTAGTTAATGCAGGGAGAAAACATACCAAAAAACAAATGTTTAAAGAAGGAAATCATTTGAATGTTTGAAGAATAAGTGCAAAATTAGTCAAACTATATAAATTGCATAAAATAGAGAAAGGCAAAATTTAAGAGGTAAAAAGCAGAGACACTTCTATATTTTCATAAACATCATATAGAATATGAATGGCATTTGAATCAATTGAAAAAATTTAGAGGAAAAAGCTCTGAAGTGCTTTATAATGTAATCAGAAAGGAAGCTTTTCAGTGATAAATGTTACAAGAAGTTTATTAAATTGTATTTTGACCATCTGTACATGTTAAGCCAATGTCGCTGCTGTCAGAAGTATGACCCCAAGTCTCAATAGCATATTATAATAAAAGTTTATTTTTCATTCACATAAATTAGATGTTCCTGGTGCATGAACTGCTTCTATAATTGTCAACATTAATCTAGGTTTCTTCTATTTTGTAGCACTTTCCTTCCTCTAAATCCATAGAGCACTCTCTATACAGCCAAAGAACAAGTACAGAAAGAGAAGGGAAGATTGCAGAAGATTTTAACTGATTAGGCCTGAAAGAGGTTTCTGTCATTTTTGTCTGAACACTATTAGCCAGGATTCATGATTACATGAGCCTCTTTCACTTGAAATGGAAGCTGGAAAGAAAATATTTTATTTTTTTAAAAATCCATAAGAGTCTGGCATATCATGTAGCATATTTGTTCAGGCTAGAATATAAATTCTATAAAGAATTCAACTTTTGGTCAACAAGTTAAGATGGTTATGAGCAAGAAGAAGTGAAAACTGATGTCTCTATTATTTTATCACGGCATCTTTCCTATTTATAATTGATTTATAAACTTCATAAGAAATTACTGAGGTTTTTATTTTTTAGCCAAGTAGACCTAAATCAACACACTAATCACAAGGAGTAATTAGTTAGATTGTAAACTATCTAAATTTTTAAAAAATTATTTGAATTATCCAGGCCTATCTGAATGTCTTGATACAACTTCTTCAATATTTGGTTGTTTTACATGCAATCATTCTTAATGTCCATGTTCTCTTTGTGAATTTCATGTGTTAATTAATGAAAGAATATTTGTGACTAAATATTTAAAAGTATGTATGTATCCAAGATGTATCCATAAATAAAATATTGGAAAATTTTAAGTGCACGTAAAATAAAGAAGGAATCAATTACATAAAATTATTATATAAAAAATGATATATTAGTTTCTAGGGAATATAACAGCTGAAAAAGTTCATTCTTTTTTACTAATGTCACTGTAAATATGGTATCCAATGAGGCTTCTATAGGACGAATCATGTCCCCAATTTCTATGTTGAAGCCTGAACCCAGTATCGCAGAGTGCAACTATATTTGGATATAGCACTTTTAAAGATTTGACTAAACAAAAATGAAGTTGTTAGTATAAGAATTCAATATGACTAGTCTCTGTATAAGAAGAGGAAATTTGGACACATGAATAAACCTGGAATGTACAGGTCTACTGCCATCTATGAACCAAGGACAGAGGTCTCTGAAGAAACAAAACCTTCCAACACCATGATCTTGGACTTCAGCCTCCACAACTATGAGAAAACACATTTCAGCCACCCAGTGTGTGGTTTTATGTGATTGCAACCCAGTCAGGCCAGACAAGACCAAGGAATTACTTAAAATTTAAGGTCTCAAAGGCAAATAGTCACCTCAAAATTTTTACTAAAAGACTTTAAAGTACTTCTACAGTAAGAAAAGACAGTAAATATTCTAGTACTATCCAGAGACACAGCAATTTTGTATGTAATCCTGGAAAATTGTGGCATATTGCCCAAATTATATATTTTGAAAGTTGTTTATAGCCTAGTTATTTGGTACACAGAATGCAAATTCTAATAGAGAAAGTAATAGGTGGTTTTTAATAACAAAAGTTTACTTTTTCCAAGAAGATAAAAATTTTATTTATATTTATATTTATCTCAAAACATATTCTTAAAATACATAAAGCAAATTCGGACATAAATGAAAGAAGAAATTAAGAACCACATAACCATAAATAGAGATGTTAGTATATTTCTCTTCATAAGACGAGCAGACAAAATTCAGTGAGGATATAGACCCACATTATACAATACACAGACTAGATGTCCTTGCACATGTAGAACACTGCATCTCACAGCTATGAACATTTCCAGAAATGCCCATATGCAGGGCCATAAAGAAAATGCAACCCATTTCAAATGACTGAGATTATGCACATATTGGCTATGAAACAAAACAGTAGTAAGCAGTAGGTCAATAATAAAAGGATAACAAAAAAATCTCAAATACTTGGAAGTTAAAACACTATACTCCTTATTAACCCATAGATACATACATCCTAAGTAGTTAGAGGAAAAAAAGTTAGTTAATTGTATCCAAAGATAACAGAAGGAAATAAAGAGGAAAGGGGAAATTAATCAAAATTTTAAAATATCTCAATAGAAAAAAAATATGAAGCCAAAAGTATGCTCTTTGAAAGAAGAAATGAGGTTAGCAAAACACTACCAAAAAAATAAAATATAAAAAATAGATAAATAAGACACAAATAATAAATATTAGGGATAAAAAGAGGCAACATTAAAGAATTTGCAGAAGTTAAAAAGATAAGAAGCAGATATTATAAACAACTATATGATGACATATATGAAAATTCAGATGAAGAGAGAGATAACTACACATACACAACTTTGTAAAACTGAAGGGAAGAAGCAGAAAGCTGAATAATCTTATATGTATTAAAAACATTAAACTTTGGATGTAAAATTGACTTGTTAGTCATGAAAGAAAAGCAATTTAAAACCAAAATTAGCACTATACACATCTACTATACCTACTTATATTAAAGACATAATGATAAGCATTGCCCAGATATGAAGCTACTGGAATTTCAGTATGTTTCTTGGAGTGGAAACTGGTGGAACCAATTGCCACATGAAAAAAAGAGGGATGAATATCACACATAGAATTGAACTAGAGAAGCATAACACAAAATTTCTACTATGTGATTCTATTACCAAAAACAACAAAATGAATCAGTTTTTTCATTGTGGTGAAGAGAAGGTGCTAGTCAAACAGGATAAAAAAAGGACTTTCAGTCCACATATACTGTTTGATTTATTAATCTGATTGATGGTTAAATGGGTGTGTTCACTTTTATCAAGCTAATTGTTTATTCTTTGTGTACTTCAATAGTATTTCTTTCTTCTTTTTCTTTTTTCCTTTTTCTTTCTTTTTTTTTGGGGGGGGGGGTTTACTGGGAATTGAGTCCAGGGGCACTCAACCACTGAGCCATATCCTTAGCCCTTTTTATATTTTATGTTGAGACAGGATCTCACTGAGTTGCTTAGGGCCTCAGTAAATTGCTGAGACTGGCTTTGAACCTGCAATCTTCCTGCCTTAACCTCTGGAGCCACTGGGATTATAGGCATGAGCCACTGTGCCCGGATTTTCAATATTTCTATAGCTAACATCCATTGTTCATATATTGGAATTCATTACAAAATTCTCCGGTCTCTTTATTTAAAAACAAACAAGTTTATACTACCTGAAAAGAACAAGCCTGTTGTAAATTAATCATGAATAAATGAAGCAAGAAAATATCTAGAACAAAAAGCACCTTAGAATTTCAGCTGAAGAAAGCTTATTCTGTTTATTCCAGAATAAGCTTTTATATATATATATATACACACTACATATATATACACACATACACACACACACACATACACATTCTAAAATCAAGGAAGAATAATTGAATCTAGGGAGGAAAATATATTAAATAATATATTTTGCACAACTATAATACAAAATGCAGAATTTAATTCCTCTACAAGGCAGGAAAAATAGGTTTTATGAATTTAAACGAATCAGTTAAAGTATTGTTACTTTTGCTAATTAATAAGGAAGTGTTACTGTGGCATTTAACACTTAGAGTTTAACTACTGCACAGATAAAAATAAACTGGGAATAACTGGGCTCAAACTGTAAAAAAGCCTTGGGAAATGTGTACATAAATAATTTATAGGTCTGCTACTCTCCCCATCTAGTCAACTTGTCCCCCACTTTCGGAATCAAACTGTGGTTTTACTTAGCTATTTAGACTGGGACCAGGTCCAGAAGGAAAATCTTTGTTAATCCAAACTAAAAATGAATTGTATTTCCATCTTCCCATATCATAAATGGGCTTACAAAAGGTTGTGCTGCCTAATTTCCACTAATGAGAGTGTTCTGTGGAATGGTAGCTGCTATGATGTGAGCAAGACCTTTCCAAAGGTCTATGTGTTGAAGGCTGGTTCCCAATCTGTCCCATTATTGAGTAGTAGTGGAACTTTAGAGATGCAGCCCAGTGGGAGGAAGGTAGGTTATTGAGGGTGTACCCTTGGAGAGGATATGGGAACCTGATTTCTTCCTGTTTCTCTTTGGTTCCCAAAACTGTAGTGTGAACAGGTTTCCCCTATCACACATTCCCCCACCCTGATGTACTGTGCCACCACAAGCCCAAAGCAACACAGCTGAAATCTCTGAAGCTGTGAACCAAAATAAAACTTTCTTCCTTTTAAGTTGATGTCTCTGTTATTTTTTCACGATGATGGAAAAATGACTAAAACAGTAGTTCTAAAAGAAACAGAGAATTAGACTTTCATTTTGCTCCTTGACTTTGAATACTGCTGTTCCCTGAGGTGCTACAGCTTGCTTGCATCACAAGAGAAAATAATCTGTTTTTGAGAATAAAGGATGATGTTATAATTGAAACATAAAATTGGCCAGCTATCATCCTTTTCCATAAGATAATAAATTTCCTAATTGTTTAACCCAGTGGTTCTGGAAGTGTGGGCCCCAGATTATCAATATCACCTGGGAACTTGTTAGAAGTTCTTAAGATACCACTCCAAACCGACTTGATCAGAAATTTTGGATTGGTGATCCTGATGGCCCTGTAAAGTTTGAGAACAAGTGGTTTGAGTCATTTTGAATTGAGTTTTGTGTTACTTGTGGACAAAATATTTTGATACAAAAAAAATAAATGATGACTGTGGGAAAAGAGACATACAGAAAATTGTGAAAAACAAAGACATATAAAGCTAGCACCTGGTAAATTTTCTTGTATGCAAAAAATATCTCAATAAAAGCAAAACACAACCAACATACAGGAGACAAAGACTAAATTTATTCCCAAAGTCTATGCTGCATACTTGAAGCACTTTTCTGTTGGACAGTAGTTTAATTAGCTAAAATACCTCAAGTTGTTAACATCATTCTTGTTGATTCTATGTTTTAGTTAGGATTCATTATTTATTGTAGTTCTGAAGTAATAAGAAGTCAAAGAACAGAGTACTAGTTTTGTTCCTTTGTTCTCTCAGAAATTCCTCAAAATACAAGGATAACTGAAGAAGTAGAAATAGAAATTGTTTTACCTTTCCAAAATCACATAGCACTCTAACCCTCAACTTCAGTAGTTGAAGAAGAGCTATCAAATGTGGCAAAGAGCAAATGGTGTAGGAAACAAATGAAATCATAGGCAGACCTCAAACAAAGCCAGCAAAGCATAGTCATCCTGAAGTAGGGATTGCACCCCAGCAGCATAAACAATACAGTTTCCTGTTTAAAACAAAGGGAACAGCACACACTGACCAGTGGGAAAAGCTTCACCGATAACCCGGCTCTACAGCAGTGGATCAGGAGCTCCACAGGAAACACAACCATTTGACTTGACTAGAGTGCCATGGACAGATAGGAGGAAAGAAACACTGAATCTTAAAGTCTAATACCTGGGGCTAGGATTGTAGCTCAGCGGTAGAGCGCTTGCCTCGCATGCGTGAGGCCCTGGGTTCGATCCTCAGCACCACATAAAAGCAATAAAATAAAGATATTGTGTCCATCTACAACTAAAAAAATTAAAAAAATTAAAAAAATCTTAAAAAAAAAAAAAAGTCTAATACCTATTGATTTATATTGGCCATAAAGAGGTGTGATTCAGGTGAATCTATTGCATACACCCAGTGTAGCATTCTGCTTTCTGTGTACACAAAGCTGTACTTCTAGTAAACTCCAGGACTGCTACTATCCTTCTCTCATACAAACCTCTTGCACAAACCTGGTCCAGGAAGAACTCATTTTATCAAATAATCAAACTTAACCTTCCTCCAAATACTGAAAGTAAAAAATGAAGACTACATCCAACAACAACAAAATCATCACAATGCCAAACATGTTGTTATAATTTTAAAAATCATTAAAAAGGTCAGAGGTCAAAGCAAATACATGCATGAGTGCAAAGAAATAGGATCTGAGAACGTTTAGGGGAAAAAAATAATTAAAAACAATCACATTTGCTGAAGCTTTCCTGATCAGAATACAAAGGAAAACATACTGTTAAAAAGACAAAGTAAATGGAAGTCAAGTTTGGGGGGGCTGGACATTGAAGAATATACATCCAAACAATGAGTTTAAACAATGGCAGTGGCCATAATTGGGATGGAAAATATTCAAATATGTAATTCAAAAATATTTTATAGAAACATAAGATTAAATTACAGAGTACAAAGAAAATTTACCCAGGAAAAATATCTTGAAAAAATGATACAGAATGATCCACACTAAAACACATACTGGTAGAGTTAAATGTAGCCTAAAATGAAACAAAATAAAACACTTCTGTTAGGAATTGAGTCAAAAACATAAACTCACCAATAGGGTGACTTACAGACTTTCATTACAGAAGAGATTGCTTATGTTTTCAGCGAAAGAAAGTATAACACAAAATGTTTATAATCAGGAAACTTTAGATGCCAACAAAGAGAAAAGACAGACATTTGTACATGTGTGGGAATTCTAATTCCTAAGAGCCCTCAGGGAAACTAACAAGGACAACCAAAAGACAAATAAAGAAACTATAGGAACAGGACTGGATAGAATACTGAATTCATTTAACTGCAATGCTAAGATCAAACAGCAGAAAAATGGTTATGGAATCAAAAGAAAATATCACAAACCAAAATAAACAAATAAACAGAATAAGGTAAAAGTATATTGATTGAAAATTGGAGACAAAAGGAAGAAAAAAGTTAGAAAGTCGTATAAGGACTCTAATTTCTCATCTTTAGGAGGTGGTGATTAAGCTCTATTTTTCAAAACTGATGAAAATGTACTAAAGTCAATTTATTTAAATATGTAATGGTATATAGTAGAAAAATTAAGAAAAAGACTGTTCATCTGCAACTTCACAGTGGGAATAAAGAGAAATCGGAGAATTAAAACAATTTTGTCATTGTACAAAATGGAGATTCAACAGTTACTGCCTGAAGACGCAAAATAGTAGTAAGTACATTACATAAAATTATGTTATGAATGTAGTTACTATAAGAACTGAAAATAACTAAAAATGCTACTGTGGAAGCTTCTGAATTATCAGAAAGAATCCATACACAAGAAAAAGAACTCCAGGAAGGAAAAATAGAAATAACAACAACAAAACAAATCAAAGAAGCCATAGAAAACGATTGTGCAACGTAAAATATGGTAAAAGAACTAAGGCCAAACAAATATGTTCCTTCAATAAATACAGATAGGCAAAGCACATGCCTATGTAAAAATAAAATAAGAGTCTCAGGTTGAAAAACCAAAAGCCAACTATATGCTTAGAATGGACACAAACCTAAAACAATGTATCTCAAGAAACACTGAAAATAACATGACAGAACAGAACAATGAAGAAAAAAAATTGGAGAAAACACTAGACAATAGAAGTACCTCCCATGTTCATGGATCAGCAGAATTAATGCTATGGTTTGGTTGTGAGGTATTCACCAAAATCTCCTGTGTTAATGTGCAGAGGTGAAATGATTAGAGCTGTAAACTAATCTATTTGATGGATTAATGCATTTAATGGATTATTAATTTGAAAAGACTACTGTACTTGGTAATAACTCTTGCCATGTAGGGTGCACTAGAGGAAGGAGGTCACTGGTGTCATGCCTTCAGGTTTATATTTTATACCTGGCTCCTTGCATTCTGTCTCTCTGCTCCTTGGCTGTCATGAGCTGAGCAGATTTCCTCCACCATGCCCTCTACCATTATGCTTAGCCACAACTTTGGCCTAGAGAAATTGGAGTCTACCAACTATGGACTAACCCTCGGAAACTATGAACCCAAAATACTTTTTCTCCTCTATGCTGTTCTTGTCAAGTATTTAGGTCATAGAAATGAAAATCTGACTAACACAATTAATATTGTTAAAATGGCCATGTTACCAAAATCAATCTACTGATGTAATGCAAAACCCATTAAATTACCAAGAACATTTCTTCACAGACTATAAAAACAATCCAAAAATTCACATGGAATCACAGAAGACTCAGAATAGCCAAAGCAATCCTGAGCAAAAAGAACAATGTTCAAAATACTCTACAAAGCCATAATAACAAAATGGCATAGTACTGACATAGTAATGGACATATAGATCGATGAGTACAATAGGGTACATAGAAATAAATCTAGGCACCTGCAACCATCTGATTCTTGACAAAGATGCCAAAAATATATGTTGGTAAAAGGATAATTTCTTTAACAAATGGTGCTGGGGAAACTGGATACCCATATGTAGAAGATTAACACTGATCCTTCTCACACTGTACAATAATTAATTCAAAATGGATCAAAGTTCCAAGTACATGACCTGAAATTTTGAAACAGCTAAAAGAAAACATACGGATAATACTTCAAGATATAGGCACAGGCATCAACTTCCTTATAGGGCTCTGTAACTCAGGAAATAATAGCAAAATTTGACAAATGGAATGGCATCAATTTAAGAAGCTTCTGCACTGCAAAGAAAACAACAGAGCGAAAAGAGAGCCTATAGAATGCGAGAAAATCTTTGTCATCTACTCTTCCAATAGAAGATTAATATCCAGAATATGTAAATAACTCAAAAAGTTTAACAACAAAGAACCAAATAAAGGGGGAAATGAGCTGAACTGACACTTCTAAAAAAAAAAAAAAAAAACTACAAATTGCCAAAAATTACATGAAAAAAATGTTCAACAACTCTAGCCACCAAAAAAATTCAAATCAAAACTATACTGAGAATCCTTCTTAGCCAAGTCATAATGGCAATCTTCAAGAATACAGAAAACAACTAAGAGCTGCTGAGTCCCCCACCACTCTTTTATTCTGTTTCTGTGAATTCAACTTTTTCTGATTATACATACTGAGATTAAAAAAAAAAACTTGTTTTGAATGAATATTAGACTTACAAAAAAGTGACCAAAAATAGTAGTTCCTTATATTCTTCACTCTATACACTCTAACATGAATATCCCACATATTATAGAATATGTGAGCAATATATCCCCAATCCCTTTTATTTTTTGAGATATGGTCTAAATAAATTGCTAAGGATCTCACTAAGTTGCTGAAGTTGGCCTCAAGCTTTGGCTCCTCCTGCCTCAGCCTCCCAAATCACTGGAATTAGAGGCATGTGCCACC
>PVHX01011363.1:0-47946 GCA_004024805.1 Geosciurus inauris | reverse complement strand
GAGTGTTTTCTTAAAATCATAAATGGGTGTTAAATTTTGTCAAAGGCTTCTATAAAGGTAATCATATAATTTTTCCTTACATTTATTAATAATGGTATATGATATTGATGGAACTTCTACAGTCTTGAACTGAAATCCCATTTTTCACTTGTTCATAATATATTGCTTTTTTACTGTAGTGTTAGGTTAGATTAGTAATCAATATGAGGTTGAATTGAGGACAAAAAACATATAAAAATTTTTAATAAAACAATAAGCAGAAATGCCAAGGAAATTAAAAGACTACCAAGATATAAAGTTGGCCAACTCATAGCAGGTCAATTTGAAAATGTAGGTAAAATAAATGATTTCTATTTAGAAAGTACACAAGTAGTTTGGAAATTACTAAACAAACTTATTTTTGTTGTGTTACATAATAGCTAAATGCTACAAAGGAGAGTTTTAATGCTAAAGTCACAATTTTCAGAGCAGATATAACAGTTAAATAAACGTACATAGCAGCTATCTGTATAAAGCAAAACTAAGGATACTTAAGTGCAGAAGTGGGAAGATGTGGAGGGTTTATCCCACTCCTTTCCTGTCCATCACCAGGGGTCCTAGACAACATCCCTATGACAAAAGACAGGTTAACAAGAGAAAATCATAACAAATTTAATTGATCATACTTTTATGTGACATGAGATCCTTCAGATTGAAGGTCCAATATGGTGAATTGGACCACTTTTATGGTGAATTGTCCACTTTTATGCTTAGATTTGATGAAGCATGGACAGCTGTATAGAAATATGACTGGACATAAAGGGTAATGGACTGGTAGGGAAACTCAGCAAGATCTGTCTGTTCAGATTCTTCTGTGCAGCATTTTTTTTCCCCAAGTACAGAGGATCTTACAACCTATAATCAAACAAGATATGTCAAAGAATATCTATATGACCAGCTTTTACACAGAAAGTCGAGAGAAAGATAGAGTAATATTGTTAGGTTTTATAGCTAGCTTTGGGAAAAAGAGTATTCTGGCTCAATGACCTGCTTTGGGAAAAAAGGAATTCTAGTTTCTGTGGCTTGTGCCTTGGGGAAGAATGAAGGGTGAGAGATGGGGAATGTGGAAGCAGGTCAGAAGAAACTACTTCTGAGGCTATTGCTGAGGCCTTCCCTTTGGGGTATCATTTTCTGAGACTTGACACAAGGAAAAATAAAAGAAATACCAATAATGGAAGATGTCACCCTATAATTTTATTTTTGTAAAGCTGGTCATGTGGACAAAGTATATGTAAGGATATAAATGACCTATAGACACAAATAATAACATGCATCTATGAATACCTTATATAACATTGAACTTTGGTGACAGAAAATATACCTAATTGTAAATTAAACATGAAACCCACACAAAAAATATTCTGCTGACCATAAGGGCACAAGGAAAACCTCAATAATTTTAAGTACGTTTAATACAAAATGTATTTTCTGATCACTAGGCAATAATAGTAGAAAGTAACAGAAACCAAAAAAAGTAAAAGTTCCTTATGTCTAGTAATTTTAAGTTTCCATTAATCAACTCCAGGGTAAAAAAGAAAGAAAACTAAAATTGAAAATTTTCTTAAAAAATAGAAACACTGAATTTCACAATTTGTGAAATATATTAAAAATGATGATGAGCTGCATACATTTATAAATGAAACTATTTATAAAGAAAAGAAATATTAAGCCAAAATGTCTTCACACATAAATTTTTACTAAACTTTGAAACCAGATAATGCCAATATTTTATGAACTGTTCATGACGTATAATAAAGAAAAGGGGGCTGGGGCTATAGCTCAGTGGTAGAGCGCTTACCTAGCATGCATGAGACACTGGGTTCCATCTTCAGCACCACATAGAAATAATAAATGAATATAATAAAGATCCACCAACAACTAAAAAAAATATTTAAAAAAAAGAAAAGAAAAGAAAAAATGTTTTGCAGCAATGTTATTAAGTATAACAACAAATATAACAGCACAAGAAAGAAAACTAAAATTTAAGTCTCACTAATATCAAAGCAAAAATCCTATTAAATAGTAACATACAGAATCCAATACTAAATTAAGAAAATAATATACCATAACCAGGTGTCATGGTTTAGGTCTTCACTGTCCCCCAAAACCTCATGTGTTGAAGTTTTGGTGCTCACAATGCACAACTGGTGCAACCTTTAGGAGGTGGAACAGAATGTAAAGACATGAGATCATTGAGGTTGTGCCCTTGAAGAAGATAATGAGAGCCTAAACTCTTCCTCTCTCTCTCTTTTCACTTCTAGGTCACCCTGATAGGAGCAGCTATGCCCTACCATGTGCTCCTAACCGTGATGTGGCTTCATCTCAACCCCAAAGCAATGAGGCCAAGCAATCATGGACTGAAATTTCTGAAACTGTGAGCCAAAAAATCTTTTCTCCTTTAAGTTCATTTTTCTCAAGTATTTTGTCACAGTGATAGAAAGCTGACTAACATACCACATATCAAGTAGAAATTAATTTAGGAATGAAAGAATAATTTGATAATAGAAATCACTGAACATTACTATATTTCTCATTTTTTTTCCTTTGATGCTGAAATGTTTTGACAAAATGTCATTTTCTGATAAAACATTCAGTAAAAATAGAATACTATATTTATACTTCCTCAACATAATTACAGAAGTAAGTGGAGATATATATATATCTCCATATATTTGTGTGTGTGTGTGTGTGTGTGAAATATGAGAGAGATGTGTATAAGTCTATTATCTATTTATCAATATCTAAACTTATATATGTCAGTCCTAAAGCCCACATCTTGCTGAATGGGTAAATAATAATTATTAAATCAAGAGCAAGATAAGGGCTCCATAATCATCATTACTATCCAAAATTTAATTATAGATGAGGACCAATGCAATCAGAAAACTGAAAACTATTAAGAATCCTTGGAATTGGGAGAAAAAACATCTAAATTTTCTCTATTTACAAATGATAACAATATATCAAGCAACTTCCAGAGAACAAAATAAAAGTAGCTTATACAAGAAAATATTCAAGGATTAAAACTAGGATGAAACAGTTATCCATTAGTATATATTAACATCTATATTATATGCATATAGAAATAAAATAATCAATTGAACATACAATGAAAGAGAAAACTTGTTTAGTATACTAACACAAAAATAAAATATTTAGGAGTAAACCCAATAAGAAATGTGGAAAAAAGAGAAAACTTTTAAAACATTCCTGAAGGACACAGAAAGACTTGAACAAATGAACATCTTTGTTTTTAAAAAGGATTGTTCACATATTTCTTTCTAAAAGCAACATAAATTTGATACCAAAAAAGTATCTACTGATATTTTTCAAAAGCTATACAATTCTACTCTAAAATTCATTTGGGGGAAAATACAATAAAAGCTAGTAAAAATAAAATCTAACAAAGAAGAATGCAACTGTTTCTGCCTTTTTAGACTAGCTAAAATTAAAATGACCAACACCAAAGGTTAAGCAGTTGACACTTGCCTACATTAGTTAAAGGAATTTGGTATAAGACTAATAGTTCACATCCATATATTTTTAAAAATATTTTTTCTTTATAAATGTTTTTTATTTGTTCTAATTAATTATACATGACAGCAGAATACATTTAAGTACTTTGATATATCATATATAAATGGGGTATAATTTCTCATTTTTCTGATTATACATGTTATAGAATCACATTGGTCATGTAGTCATTCATGTGCATAAGGTAATAATGTCGGTTTCATTCTACTATCCTCGCTATCCCACAACCCCTTCCCTCCTTTTATTCCCCTCTACCTAATCTAAAGTAACTCTATTCTTCCCTAGCATCTCCCACCTGCTTATTTTGAATTAGCATCCACATATCAGAGAAAACATTCAGCCTTTGGTTTTTGGGGATAGGCTTAGCATATTCTCCAACTCCATCTATTCACCAGCAAATGCCATAATTTCATTTTTCTTTAAAGCTAAGTAATACCCTGTGGGTTTTTTTTTTAAATATTTATTTATTTTTTTTAGTTGTAGGTGGACAGAATATCTTTATTTTATTTTTATGTGGTGCTGAGGATCGAACCCAGTGCCTTACGCGTGCTAGGCGAGCACGCTACCACTGCGCCATAACCCCAGCCCCAGGTTTTGTTTTTTTTTTTGAAATTTTTATTTGTTCTTTTTAGTTATACATGAAAGTAAAATGTATTTTGAC
This sequence comes from Geosciurus inauris, assembly GCA_004024805.1. Classification (NCBI taxonomy): domain Eukaryota; kingdom Metazoa; phylum Chordata; class Mammalia; order Rodentia; family Sciuridae; genus Geosciurus; species Geosciurus inauris. Next base: position 43,712 of record PVHX01011363.1, on the reverse strand, counting down.
ATATCATACATACATGGACTGTAACTTCCAATTCTTGTGGTTGTACAGATGTGAAGTTACACTAGTCATGTATTCATATATGAACATAGGTAAATCATGTCTGATTCATTCTACTATCTTTCCTATTCTCATTTACCCTCCCTTCTCTTCATCCCCTGCTTCTCCCACTTATTGTGAGTCAGCACCAGCATATCAGAGAGAACATTCATCCTTTGGTTTTTTGGGATTGGCTTATTTCAGTTTGTACAATAGTCTCCAGTTCCGTCCACTTACTGGCAAATGCCATAATTTAATCCTTCTTTGTGTCTGGGTAATATTCCATTGTGTGTATGTATCACATTTTCTTTATCTATTCATTTGTTGAAGAGCACCAATGTTGGTTCCATAGCTTAGCTATTATGAATTGAGTTTCTATAAACATTGATGTGGCCACATCACAATTTTTCACCTAGGTATTTTTCCAAGAGAATTGAAAACGTATGTCCCCAAAATAATTATTTAAGTGTGTTTATATTATACTTAATGTATAATTGCCAAAACTGAAAATAGTCCAAGTGCCCATCAGTAAGCGATAATTACAGTATATTTATACAATAGAACATTATTGAGCAGTTAAAGAAATCAATTGTTCACACACACACACAACATGAATGACTCTTAGAATATATTGATGAGTGAAAGAAATCCTACATAAAATTAAACTTAATGTATGATTACATATTTGTGAAGTCCTAGAACAAGCAAATTAGGGTGGAAAAATATCTCTGAAGCAATAGTATGAATGGAAATTTACTGAAAATAGACTGAAAGAACTTTCCTCGGTTGTAAGGTATATGGATTTGTCAGAATTCATTGGATGTAACATCTAAAATGTGGAAATTCCATTATGGGCAAATTTATTTAAGAGGATGAAGTAGAACCTCAACAATTACCTAACTCTTTTTGAGGCTATTGGTGCTGAAGAAATTAGGGAGGATGATAGCTGCTCTTTACTTCAAAATTTTGTTAAAAAATAAGATGGCCCAATAGAGGGATGGCTAAGCAGATAATTATGTACCAATTAAGCTTAGAAGGAAGTTAATGATAAACTATGGGGCACAGTATATTGGTATTCACTGCAAAATTCTCTCAACTTTTTTGAACATTTGAAAGTTTTCATGATAAAATGTTGGAGGCAGGAAAGAAGAGTGAAAGCAGGAATGAAAACATATTATGACACTTCTAAAATTAAAAAGAAATGTGTTGTGATTGCAAGAATGCATAGACCGATAGAACAGAACGGAATGTCTAGAAATGAATTCAATTACAGATGAGAATTTTGTATACAATAAAAGTGACCTCTCAATCACTGATAAATGATTGATGTCATATGTATAGTGAGATTTATTTTAAGGCACTGGCTCAAGCAGTTGTGGAGGCTTGGCAAATCCACACCGAAGTTGGCCTTCAGGCTGGAGACTCAGGAAGGATCTGCGGTTGAGTCAAAGGCAACCTGCTCACAGAATTCATTTTTGCTAGGGGAAAGTCTGTCATTGTGCACTTAAGGCTTTAGCAATTAGATAAGGCCTACTTTGATTATGGAGGGCAATCTACTTTACTCAAAGTTTATTGATTTAAATGTTAATCTCATTCAAAAAACATATCATAGAAACAATCAGAATAAAGTTTGACCTAGTATCTGGGCAACCATGGCCCAGCCAAACTTACACAAATTAACTATCATAATATATATAGCAAAAACATGAAACAACATAAATATTTGAAGAATGCATAATGAGACTCCATCATAGTCAAAATCTAGATGCAATGAATGTAAAATATTAATAATTTTGAGTAAAATATTTTGCATAGTGAAATAGATGTTATACACAAAATTAGAAAGGCAAATGAATAAAGAAAGAACATTTGCAATACATATGCATAAAGTCATAATCTATCAGATATATAAAATTTCCTAAAAATTAAAGAGAGAAAAAAATACCAAAGAAACATTCTGTGCCTTCTGATGCAATACTCTGAATACAGGCATCACATGTCTCATAGTAGTTCCAAAAATGTAGAATATGAACTTAATCATGAGGAAACAAACTAAAATAGTACAATATTATACAAAACAATTGGTATGAACTATTTTTTGAGATGTCAATATCACAATAAGTTTTTGTTTCATTTTGTTTTTCAGAAAGGAAGTGAGTAAAGAAGACTAAAGGGACAAACAAATGCAATGCTTGATCTTTGGTAGATTTCCAGGGGGAGAAAATAGCTATTGGAGATTATTGGTTTGGATGTGAGGTGTCCCCCAAAGGCTCACGTGTAAGACAATGCAGGAAGGTTCAGGGGAGATATGATTGAGTTACGAGAGCCCAATCAGTGAATTAATCCCCTGACAGGGAATAATTGAGTGGTAACTGAAGGCTAGTAGGGTATGGCTGAAGGAGGTGGGGAATTAGGGACGTGGCTTTGGGGTATATATTTGTATCTGGTGAGTGGAGTTTCTCTTTCTGCTTTCTGGTTACCATGGGACCTGCTTCCCTTTGCCATACTCTTCCGCCATGATGTTTGGCCTCACCTTGAGCCAGAGGAATGGAGCAAGCTGTCCATGGACTGAGACCTCTAAACCTGTGAGCCCCCAAAAAACTTTTCCTACTCTAAAATTATTCCACTCAGATCTTTTAGTCACAACACTTAAAAAGCTGACTAAAACAAAGACATTATTGGGACAGCTGAGAAAATCAGAATATGGGTTTTGTATTAGGTGATTGTATCAGAGTCACATGCCTTGAGAATGACAATATGCTTGTGATTAACAGGAGAATGGCCTTATTCTTAAAAAATAAATGCATATGTGTTTCTTGGTAATGCCTCACAACACCTGAAACTTCTGAAGCTTTAGCCATTCTCATGTGTGTATATACAGAGAAAAAGCAAATATAACAGTGAACTTAAGTGAAGATGATAGGGGTATTTGTTGTACCTTTCCTACATGTTTTTACAGGCAACCCTGAAGCTACATTAACCTTCAAAGCAGCTTCAACTTGGGCAAAGGGACCAGAACTTTTGCCCAGCCACCCTCACTGATCAGTCAACTGACATGGGCTGCTGCAGGGAAAAGCATGTCCCTGGGCAGGACCATAATACAGCTGGGGCAATCCTGGAAGGGGCTGCCAGCTGAAAACTCATCTGTGGCACTTCCAGCATCAGGACCACAAATGCTCTCCACAGGGAGATTGGCAGCACATCACAATGTCCACTACAGAGTACTTCAAGATACATAAATTTCAGAAGTTATTACCAGAGGGGACATTATTTTGTGAGCCAGAAAGAAACAAACAGGAGGGCAAGTCCTGTGAACCAGTATGGCTCCTGATAACATATCACATTCTATCCTAGTATTGTTATTGCTGCAGAAGATTTATTTTTGCAATTTTTTAAACCAACTCATGTTCAGGTGACTCTACAGAAAACAGCTCTTTTCACCCTGAAATTATGTGCCTCATTTAGCTGAAAGAAATACGGTAATACATGATCTTAACTGAAACACAGTGCAGCAATTTTCCTCTGAGAAGGTCAGGGTTAACCTTCAGTGCCCTTACTCGTACAAGCAAACGTCTTTAACTTGAATCAGCATATTTTCATTAAGTTCACATCACCCTTCAAGGTGCAAACAGGGCTTTCAGCTGCAAGAAGGCAACAACTAATTAGAAATAAAATTGCAAGAATGGCACAGTCATTGCAGGCAAAGTATTGTAGAGGATCTAGAAAGCACTTAGAAGTGCAAAATAGAAACCAAAGCTGGAGTCTTCACATGAGACATTTCAAAGGTGCATTGGGCCTTTTTGTCCTAATTCTAATATTCCTAGCTACCTACACACACACAAAAAAAAAAAAAAAAAAAATTAAAAGGCTTTTACTCCTGCAAGCTCATTAGAATAGAGTCTATAAATTTCAGTTTGTGTAGGACAGTCACAAATGCAAATGTTTTATCCATTAGTTCCCATGCCATCAACTATTATTTCATTTTCAAAATTCCAAGTTTGGTATAAGAATGCGACTATGAGCCATCCTTGTAACCTGAAAGTAATTAATTTATCATTAGTGCCTATTTGGGAGTTGGAGATTATATTTGACATACAAGAAAATGCAAAACGATGGCAGGTGCGCAAATATTCAATGTCAGTCCATGTGTCCAGTTTTTATTTTTATTTAGAAACATAGTACAAAGCCTAACACATAATAGGCATGTAATATGTATACACTGTACAAATTTTTAATATCTCCCAACAGAGAAACTCGCTTTTAGGAAAATAAAAATAATAGTACTGATTTAAATGTTGCATATGTTCTGAACAATTTGAGTGGGTAGAATCTCATAAAAATGACTATTCAGCCATTGATGCTTCATTTTTCCTTAGTTCCTTCAAAAACTTTTTCCCAGGTTTTGGGAAAATACTGCACATCTTGGCAAAGCATAAGTTCTCAAACTCAATAAACCGATTGTCTACTTCGTAGCTTGGCTCACTGAGGCTGTGTGCTATTTTCTCAACACGGTAACCATTTAAAAGATGCACAATTTTTTTCTATATTATTTTCCCTCTGAAAATCTATAGAGGCAGGGGGGAATGTTTTCTGATTATTTTTCAGTCTTATCTCAAATGTGCATAAATTCGTACTTGGAAGTTGTCAAATTGAATCAATTTCCCCAGTTTACCTTAAAGTGGCTCTTCACACAAATTAAATAAATGGGTCCACATAGTGATAGAAAGGGGAAGAACTCAATTGATTGGAAAATTCTTTGAACACGCTCACCTTGAAAGTCGTAAAAGCTTTGAAAAGTGAGTATTTGTGAGAGTTATAGTTTTAATCATGCTGCCTAGAATTAGTTAGGTTGACAAAACAACACTAGGGCAATTTGAGTTATTACTATTTACTTTAAAAATTCATTTGGGAATTCCGGTGAGGAGTTCGCACGGGTGACAGCGATGGCAGTGGTGGAGATGCGCTCCAAGTTATGAAGAAGCCGCAGGCGCGCCTGACCGCAAACTAGGATCCCAAGAAGTTCTTGAAATATTTGAAGAGACTCTCCACCTTGCCTATTACAGTAGACATTCTTGCGGAGACTGGGGTCAGGAAAACAGCAGATAGCTTTCAAAAACATGAACAAGTCGGAAGTTTTGCCAGGGACCCAGTGGCCCAGTGAAAGAAGCTGATTCCTATGGAACAAGACAATGCGGCTGACGAACAGGACTTTGAGAAAAGCAATTTCCGAAAGCACTCTTGAAGTGCTCTTCGGTGAGAGGAGGAGATGGAAGGAAACTGACAAGAGAACTGGAAGACTTTGAGTAGCTGATCCTACAATCCTGACCACAGACATAAGAAATAAAGAAAACTCTCAGAGTTCGAATGACTTCACAAAGTGTCTCAGTCATGACAGGAGAGATGAGAGGAAGAGGTGTCACAGAGTGACACCTTCAGGCCTGGAATCTTCTGACTTTGGCCACCATCCAGTCCCCTCCGTCCTGTGTGAGTCCTCATCAGATGTACACAGACAATTAATTACAGGTCACCAGAGAAGGATCACAAGTCCACTGTTTTATGCCAGAAACCTAGAAAAGGCCACAGTAAGGCCTTTCAGGACAAAGAATGACACCTGGGTTAGGCAAGAACCCAAGGGAAAAGGGATCTTGAACCAAAACAAGAAACAAAGATCTTGCCACAAGGAAAAACACCCCATAGATGCCAAGGGTGATGTCAAGGCCTCTGCTTTGGGCCGAGAGAAGCCATACAAGGCCCTCTCAAAAGAGCAGACCCAAAGGCCACTCCTAGGGGATAGTGCCAAGGAAAGACCACCTTCTAATGCTGCCAAGAAAGAGAAGGAAAGAGAAGGCAGCCTCAAAAGGAAGTTTTCACCTTCCTTCAGACAACCACCTTAAAAAGCCAAAGCACAAGGACTCTGCAAAAACCAAATCAGACAAAAGCCCTCAAAGTGTGGACAACTTAGACACAGGAAAAGGGGCGGAGACCTGTTGCCCAAAACAAAAGAGAAGATTTCTAACAATCAAAAGGCTCAAGAAGGGAAAGTAAAGATATCTAATTTGGATAGAAAGCCACTGGGCTCTCTCCCTAAGGTAGAGGAAACAAACATGTAGGAGGAATTTGAGCAGCCCACCATGTCATTTGAATCATACCTCAGCTATGACCAACCCTGGAAGAAAAAGAAGATGACTGTGAAAACTTGGAGATGGAAGACTTAAAAAAAAGTGATTCTAAGAGCACTAGTAAAAACTGGGACTCAGTTCACAAGTTACCCACGGTGAATGAGAAGTCAAAGAAGCTGCAGCAGGCTGGAGCCAACTCGGTCAGGCTGAGAAAGGTCCCCACTGAGGTGCTGCCAGTATTGCCAGACTTCCCCTTACGCACCATCTAGGGCAATTACCATCCACTCCCTTCTCTTGAATTGATACCTTCCTTCTAGCCAAAGTAAAAAGCATTTTCTTCACCTCAGGAAGAAGAAGCTGAATTCAATAGATTCAGAATGAACTCCAAAATACAGGTGTATTCCCGTTCCAAGGGTGCCTATCTCCCCACAGTGATGACCTTGTAACAGCAGTACATCGGTGTACTTAAAAACAGCATTGATTCCATCTTTAAAGTGGGAAGAGTCCCCTATTCTATTATCAAACATGTTTTGGAGAGTTGTACACCTGATGTGCTATACTGCAAAGAAGAATACAATCATGTATCAATTGACGACACAGATCAATTATGGAAAGTTCATTGTCACTGAGTTTTTAAAGAAGAAAGACCGGAAGAGTATGAGTCCTAGAGGGAGATGTACCTGTGGCTTCAGGATGCCCAAGAACAGTGGCTATGAACAAAGAACATCCAATTTGCACATGCCAATAAGCCCAAAGGTCAGCAAGCAAAGATGGCCTTTGTCAACTCCATGGCCAAGCCACCTCGTGACTTCCCATGGAGGCAGGAGAAGTTTGGAACTGGAGGAGCAGCGGTCCCTGAGGAAATCAAGATTAAGCCAGCCCTGCATACCACAGGAAGCAGCCACGTTCCTGCCAGCAGCAGCTTTAACTCCAGCTCCAAGGAGCCGGCCTATTACGGCCCCAACACCAGCAATACCCACTTGGCGCCGGCGGTCAGTAGCATCATCTTCTATGATCCTAGGAAACCAGCTGTGAAGAATATTGCACTGATGATGGCCAAGACAATTAAAGCTTTCAAGAACAGATTCTCCCAAAGAAAAACCAAGCATTTGCTTTGGAGATGGAATTTGGGTGGCAAGAATATAGGGACAATGGGGCTACAGAGTGTGACTTCCAGAGGAACCCCGAGGTTTGCTTTGTGGAGCCTCTTGGCCTCGGAATCCTACACGGTTGCAGGTGCTGCTGTACACCTGTACCTGTACCCAGAGCCACATCCCCTGCCTGGAGCACACTTTAGGGTTCTGAAGATGATGTGAAGCCTCAGTCTCACTCTGGATTTTAAGGTCAATTATACTTTTGTTGTTAATTAGCATCTTTGTAAACTATAAGATATAGTTTTAATTAATAAATATTGCTCCCAGGTTGTATTTTTATTACCCGTCCCCCCCCCCAGGGTTTTTTTGTTTGTGTTTTTGTCCTCTACAACGATTAGCTTTTAGTTTTCCAGGTCCTTTATTAAAGTTAGATGAAGCCATTCCCTGTCCCAGGTCAGCTCTCCTGAGTGCTCTCTCTCCAGAGGGAGCTGGGTACCCCCAGAGCCTGTGTGGTGCTCGCTGCACTGAGGGCCAGCAGTGAGGGCCAGGTCTGTCCTCAAGGAAGCCTCCTTGTGGGGACAGCAGTGTTCAGGGGCTCCTCACACCGAGACCCTCCTCAGTGTTGCCCAGAGTCCTGTGTAGGCACAACATCTCTTTCTCACCCACTCAGTAGTATTTATTAGGGGAGGCTGTAAAGTCTGGAGTCCTTACCCTGTTCTCTTTGCAAGTCCTTTTTTTGTTGTTTTCACTTTTTAAGGCTCACTAGCGGACACAGAACCTTTAGAGAAATTTGCACAGGCTCTCAGCAATTTAATATTTCCAGTTTCTGATTCAAATTTCAGGTGGTTTCTTTCCTCTTCCCCTGCCTTTCCCTTCCCCCATCAGCATGGAGATGAAACACAGGCGTGGCAGGGCTCTTTATAACCCTGAATACAGCTTTGGAGTTTTAAAAATCATCACTTTAATCTCCTGTTCCCCATGAATTGCTACTAGAAGCGAATGGTTTTTAAAATTTTAATGCTCTACTGGAAAAAAATAAAATAATTCATTTGGTACTGTTTTGACAGGACAAAAAAGACAAGTTGTCTGAAATTGACTACAAAAAGCCTGTTTTCTATCAGTTGAATCTGTCCCCCCCACACCTACACACACACACACTTAAAATGAGGTAGTTGTTCTGGTGCCCTTGATTTTATTTTGAAATGAACTGGACTTGTGTGTGTATGTGTGTGTGTGTGTAGTTTCTGTTTTGTTTTTTGTCCTTCCTGAGATATTCATTTTGAATCTCTGTGTCAAGAAACACATGTTATATGTTATCTCTAAATGAGAAGTGCATGCAAGAAACTGCCAATGTTGAATTTCAATGAACCTGGTGATTCTAATGTCATGAAACTCTGTCAAATGTTAGCAGAAATTATAGATAGATTTCTTAAGGAAGCTTTCAAACCAACAGTCTTTTCTGTCAGCATTTAATAATAACCTAACATCTAGGCTCTATCAAGGTACTGAAGCATAATAGTGAGCCCCTGAGGAAAAATCATAATGTTCTCAGGTCAGCTTAATAACAATATGCACTTCTAATTTCAAGCATTTTTAAATTTTCTAATTGTGTTTTCCAGATCTACTACCTGGCAAATATGAAAAATAACGGGCAATGAAAACATTCATTTATTTGATGCTTAGGAATGTTTCCGATTAAAGTGACTGTATGTTTACCCAACAGTTCTCTTTTCACATTTTGACAAAGGAAAACTAATATAAAAATTTTATAGGTGTTTCCTGTTCTAAATATTATAAATGGAAGCATAATGAAAACTATTTAACAGGCCAACCAAAGGACTAAATATAAAATTTTAAAGTTCCTTTCCGATTTATCCATCAACACCATTACATTTCCCCAAATATAAGTATTTAATATAGACAACATACAACAGTGTTGCTTACCTTAAGTCAGTCAAAATTTTTAAAACAGAGGTGCTGAATTCTGTTGAGATCAACATTTGAGGGTCAACAAATGCCTTGGAATTCTTTCCACAGTTTATAGGGTTCAAAGTGCGGTTACTTTTCAGTTAACAGTAACCACCTCACATCTGCTTTCCTCCTGCTTCAGCTATTTTTTGAATATTCAACACTAGAGAGGTAGTGCCATGAATAAAAATGTGTAAGCAATTCAGAGAACCCCTAGGACTGTCTTTGCTTCTAACCCCTTGGGTCCAGTGACAAATCATTCCATAGCTGCTGATCTCAGTTCAGGCCAATACTTTCACCATTTTGAGGCAAGAGGTGGCCCATAGAAAATAGCCCTCAACAAGACTTCATGCAGATGATAAAAAGTCAAGTTACAATGGTTTGCCCCATAAGTAGCTGCTAGCAAAGAGGTGGGCCATCTCATTGTTATACTGCAAAGAGGCTTGCAAAAGAATTTTCAGGCCCATTCACAAAGTAGATAGGCTGGCAAGAAATATCCAAAAGGAAGGAAATCATTATCTCAAAGAGACATCTGCACTCACACATTCATTGAAGTATTATTCACAATAGCCAAGATATGGAAACAACCTAAGTACAAGTCAATGGATGAATGCATAAAGAAAATGAATCTCATTCGGCCATTAAGGAAAAGGGAATTCTGCCATTTGTGACATGAACAAAGCTGGAGGACCTTAGGCTAAGCCAAAGAAGACACCAAATGACAATATCACATGATCTTACTTATATGCGGAATCTAAAAAAGTCAAACTTATAAAAACACTGAGTGAAATGAGGGTTCCCAAGGGAGAAAAGGGGGGGATGTTGATCAAAGCATATGGACTTTTACTTAAAAAGTAAATAACCTATAAAAATTCAAGGTAAGCATGATTCCTGTAGTTAATAAACAATGCTCTGTATAATGGAAATTTTCTAGGACAATAGATCCTAAGTGTTCTCACTGCAAAAGAAAAAGAAAAGAAAAGAAAAAAGGTAACTATGTGAGATGCACTGATGGATACATTAATTAACTTGATTGTAATCATTTCGTAATGTATATTTATATCAAATCATTGTACTATCGGCCTTTAATATACACAGTTTTCATTTGTAAATCATATCTCAATGAAGCTGGGGCAGAGGTCAAAGTAGATATGCTAAAAGTTCTGGAAGAAATGAGCCTGTGTAAAGATCTGTTCTCCTTTGTTTTCTATATTCACAGCACCTAGAAAAATGCCTGAATCGGTACATAAATGTAAAAGAATGAACGTGCCCACAGCTCAAGAACCACTGCTACCAGTTGTTTGGATCTTTCCTTTCCTCTGATAGTCTCACCTATTCCCTGAAGCCAACCATAGTAAACATTCTCAGGAGGACACACCTGTATGTGCATGCATGTATGTATGTGTACTTGTGACTAATAAAAATGGATATAGCTATTAAAGTTATGCAACTTGAAATTAAAAGAACAGAATAATGTAATGTTTAGAAAGCCAAATTTTCCAAGATTTGAGTGCATTAATGGAGTTATTCAAAATTTTAAAACTCCATTACTAGTTATTAGGGACTTAGGGCTTTAATCTTAGACTAATTGAAATGCTTGGAAAATTAATTCAGCCAAAATAATAATTAGATTTCAAAAGACTTTAAGCTGAAAATGAAATAATAGATAGAAATTTAAATTAGAATAAAAGTATTTAAGAACAACAGACACAAATAATTGTAGCACAATTTATTTGGTAAATCACAGCACAAATAAAATATTTATTTGGGGCAAATGGCTCAAATTTACAGAATAATATATGAGTTATATTTCATATGTCCACCAATAAGAAGGATTTACCTTCCTTTACTCTTAAAGTGGCAGCTTGTCCTATTTGTAGTTTTTTTCTCTCTTCTCATTTTGCATTAATCTAGGCAATTTCACTTTCACACCTCTAGCAGCAAACTTGTCCATGTTGTAAATAACTTCAAACTGATCTTATCTAAAATCCCTGTTCTGAAATTCAGGCTTATCTACCCAGACATCTCCATTTGGATGTTCTGCAGACCATAAACTCACCATGTCAAAGATGATCATATCCTCTTCTGCTTAATCACTAGTCTTTCCTTTATTTCTTATCTCATTACTTCCTAGTTAATCCAGATAGTACAAAATCAACACCAACATTCTCTTCTTCACTCTTCATATACATTCAATTCCTATCAATTCTGCCTCCTAAAGTTCTCCCTAGTCTATTCACTTCTGAAGTAGGCCATCGTCTCTGGCCTGGATGATTACCACCCTCTTTGTCAGTCACTCTGTGTCTGATCTTGCCACTGCGACTAACCACGCCTCCATCAACTCCTTCAACCTACCATCAGAATCCCAGAGTAAATCCAGTCATTATGGCCCATGGAACAGAATCTTCCAGTGGTTCACCCATGTGCTGAGATCCAGCATCAGATACATTGTCTATCAACCAAGCATTTCATGATCTTTTGCATTGCTTTACTCACTAACTAAACTTATGTGATACTGAACTGCTGAAGTAAGTCCATTGTCCTCTGCATTGCATCCCCTCAAACTTCATTTATTGAAGCCTGGACCTCAACATTACTGTATTTGGAGATAGGGCCTTTTAAGGATGTAATTAGGGTTAAGCGAGGTCCTAAGTGTGAGACCTTGATCCAATAGGTTTGATGTCCTTATAAGAAGAATATGAGACACCAGGAGTGCATGCGTACAGAGGAAGGGCTTGTAAGAAGACCACTGGCAAGCCAGGAGTGGGTGCTCACCAGAAACCATCCCTGACAGCAGCTTTATCTTGAACTTCTGGCCTCTGGAATTACAAGAAAGGAAATTTCTATTGTTTGAACCACCCAGTCTGTCATAATCTGTCGTGGAGCCTGAGCAGACTGCTTTATCTTCCTTCCATTCTAAGACTAGAGGTCCTCCTCTCCTTTTTTTTGCACCCTTTTCCCACTCCCCCATTAGATTAACTAAGTCCTGTCATCTCTGATGCTTCAACTAAACTCTTCATACGCCTAACCATCTCAACTCCAGGAAGCACTGCCTTGGTTGTTCCTCATACATGACAGACACTACGGCCCCTTATTACTCTATTTCAGTGGTTTAGATTTAAAATTCCACATGACTAAAAATTATCAGGAACAGGAAATGTATCTTATACATTCTTAATTCCCAGAGAATAGGACAGGCAGTCAAGTTATATTTGTTGAACAAGTGAATGAACAATACTTGGTACATAGGAGATGTTCAAGAACTGATAATTGAAAGATAGGCAAGTTATATACAAAGTTTCAACTGACATTGAAGGGAATTTCAACTGACTATAATTAAAGAGTAACTGCAAACATTTAGTAAAGAGCAGGTAAGGGGAAAATGAAGCACTCAATTTGATGTCCAAAAAATAATGGTAGCACAAGATACATAGGCAATGATGAAAGAAAGAAAGAAAGAAAGAAAGAAAGAAAGAAAGAAAGAAAGAAAGAAAGAAAGAAAGAAAGGAAGGAAGCAAGCACATTGCAAGCACAGATCAGATAGTGTATTTAGAATAAATTTAGATAAAAATAAATTGTCTACATCAAATAGCCTGCACATTTGTGTATAAGAGGACAAATCTCATCTCCTTGATTTCCCTTTCCTCCATATACACCTTTAGGAAAAATGGTTATAAAATAAACCTTTTAAGATTTCATGAGATATTTCATGTTTTGTCCCTCTAATGGTTCTATTAAGTCTCTTCAAAGGGGTACTTTTCTACCAGAGCAAACTTGAAAGAACAGAACATTTATTCCAAAAGCAATTTCCTTCCCCAGTTATTTTCTGTATTCCCTTGGCAGTGTTTTTCAACAGTTTTACTTGAATAAGAGCTTATTTGGTCCCAAACCAGTTTCTCCTGCTGTTTGAACCTGCAGTCAAGTCTCAGACCTTTCTGTGTGACCCCCAATCTGCTACCATGGAAATGATTACAATCCCACAAGTACAGTACATATTTTATTGCAAGATGAGTCCAGATATTTATAAAGAAAAAATTAAAGCAAACTCTTACAAAATGTATTTATTTTGTCTCTTTCTCTCCATCCATTGAAAGAAATTGAATATTTTTCCAAATGGAATGCTTATGTTTACAGAAAATTGTTAAAAACAAAGAGGTAATGGTGATGGTGATGGTAAAGAAGATTACTTATAATTATACCTTCTTGTAAAGTTTTATAACAGACTAGTGGTTTACAATAATGCTGGGAAGAAACGGGGATTAGTTGTAATGTCTCCATTTTACAGATGAGAAAACAGACTCTGAGAACTTTTGTTTTTACTTAAAATTGTAGTTTTTCCACCTGACGAGGCATCCAGGAATCTGATGCCAGTTCCTTTGTTTTGCAAATAAGGGTCTGATATATAGGTGACTTTCCCAAGATGAAATAATAAGGATCAAGTCTCTCCAGATATATGCTGTGTAGACAGAGTAGAAGACACAGAAGCTAGATTCTTCTCATGCATTAATTCCATTCTGGTAGTAAAGCCAGTCCCTTAAAAAAGTATGTTTATTATTTTAGCTATCTTCTTGTAAGAGTTGAAAGTAACCAAACCAAGATGCCCTCTTATCAGTAAAAGGAGCCTTTCTGGAAAGTTTGGATGACAATTAACCAAAACTTAGAGGAGACTGAGATCTGTGATGGTCTTTTGAGGACTGTTTGGTGTCTCTTACACGTAGTTGTCTGACACAGTGTTTACTCTTCTGCAGTCAGCTGGGATGTCCCTCCAGGAGAGCAGCTCATCTACAAGTGGGGTTCTCAGTCTCCCCCAACTTTACCTCTTTACCCTTACCCTTTCATTACCACTCCTACCAGAGATTCGTAAAAAAGGACTGTAGGAAGAGAAACTGAGCTGCCCACAAAGTGGCCCTGGATTCATGGTGTCAGAAGGCACTTGAATGGAATTAAATTCAGCAAGCATCCACCAAATACTTTCATGTATTCATAAAGGTATTTTAAAACTACAGCAGCAGCCGCCCAACAGAAACAATGTAATTTTGTAAATTGTATTGTTTTCCAAACAGGGAGCCATAACACAGCTTATTTCTGTTTAAACTGAATTACAAATCTGTTCTTTTGCGGACCCTTAGTTTTCTCGGCTCTCTCACCCAAACTCTGACCACAACTTCAGAACCGTCACGGACTCCCAGCCGCTCCCACCCCTCGCTTCAATGGAGTTTTCGATCCAGGGCAGCAAAAGCAACCACTTCCTGGTGCCTCCCTAGAAATTTCGGTTCCTTCTTACAGTTTGTAAATTGCTTCCCTTTCTAACCAACCATTTTCTGACAAAGTGGCTTGCCTCTCAAAAGATCAGGAATAATTTTGTTCTGTAAACACACACTTGACGTATCACTCCGCAGACTCCATTGGCCAATTAGTCCTAGAATCTGGGAAGAAAATGAGGGCATTTTCCACACTTGCAGCTCCAAGGCCACATTGTCATCATCAAAGGACAACACAGGCGCTGTCGCTGCAAGATTCTGGATCTTCTACAAGGACTGCCCAGAGTCCAGTGCAGCCTTTGAATCTCCTTCCTAACTTACTCTTCCTGCCATGCACCCTTCCTTCAGCCCTTTCCAACAATGTTTCGAGTGTTTGCTTCTGAATGGAGTTTTACACTGCGGTCCCCAGGTGTCTCAGCTAAAATTCCTGGGGCAGAGAACATTTATAGTTCAGCACATGTTTTCGTAGTCAATGGGAAAAAATTTTTCCTCTACTCCTAATGGACTTCCTTCAGTAATATGCTTCATGGCACCCCTGGTTATGTGGGAGACTGACGTTGCCAGAATATTTCTTTTTTACAGCTTTTGTTGCTTTGACAGCTTTGATTTTATGGCAACTTTAATCATGTGTGTCCTATTCCTTCACCTCTGGCATTTTGCAAATATTCCATCTCTCTTTATCGCTGCTACCATAACTGCCTTCGACAAATTGTGATTCATCAAACTGTTTCCCCCGTGTCTTTCTACCACATCCACAGGGAAAACCCCAAAGGGACCTGCAACCAGCAAACAAGACGATGCTAAATGCTCTTGAGTGAGAAAATCTATTAATTAAAAAGGGGAGGAGACGGAAGAGGAAAGAAGAAAAATTACGTGTATAAGTTAATGTGGCCCCAAGACGCCACTGGCAGTAACTTATGTGCTGACACTTTAAACAAGCTTTATGAGTCTGTTTACTCTACTCACGACTGTTCATGAAAAAATATGCTATCAAGTACAACAACACAAAGTACATGTGTTATCTCAAAGATACAGTGAGTCAATAAATCATACCTGAGTTTTAACAATATCATATTTCCCTTTCTTATATAATCATAGAATAATGGAAGTGGAAATGAAAAAGACCTGGCGCTGGGAAAGACCAAATAGGTTATCCATTCAATCTTGCTCTGACAAAGGAGCAGTCTAGAGTAATACATCTTAGGTTTTGTCACCTGGAAATTAGTACTTTCGTGGTGTCATAGCTTTCAACCACTTTCTCAGCAGAGAAAGTGCCATTTCTGAATAGCAGAGTTCTAGTTGTTTTCCCTTAAAGGCAGACCTAAAATTTGGCTTTACTAATTTGTCCACTCTCCTCATTCTAATCCTTTGGACCTTCTGTAAAAATGTCCTCTGCTGTGGATATTGATACTGTTTTAACATAAACTGGATTATTCTATGTCTCCTATTACTCATCCAGAATAACTCCAAAAACCGGTTGCCTTTCTTTGCAGAGGCTGATCTAGGAGATACAGGCAGCCCCTGACATACGAACTGTTTTGCACATATTGTTTCCCCCAAGAGGATGAGATTAGCACAATGGCCTGAAAACCTTTGCAAAAGAAAATGTCTCTTTTTGGCCACTCTCCTTCCAGCACTCCCTAAAACTGGGAGAGATTTGCCCACGGGTCCCAGCAGTTTTCTTTCCTCACCCCAGCAGCCATTTCTACCTTGTGGACATCTATGTTTCTGATTAATTTGTCCCACTTTACACTTAAATCTCAGTATGCTATAAGCTCTATATATGTTCCAAGATAGTGTGATTCATTTTTATGATTCTTCCTCCCTTGCAAATGTTGGCATTATTTTCAAATTTCATTGAAGTGCTATTTATCACTTTATATAGATCATTAGAGATTTTTTTCATTGCAAGTGATATTAATGCTACAGTTTACTAACTACCTCTCTAAATTGATCAATTCATTGACATTTTAAAGCATTGTGATGTTTTGCCTACAAAAGCGAAGTGATTTTTCAAGTCAAATGTTTTACAGAGTCATTACTGCTATCAGAAATATATAAATGTCTAAAATGTGTTAGAGTTTGAGACATTGATACAAAAACAATGGACAGTTTATTCACTTTTTACCTACATATTTTGCATAATGTAGATGTTCAATAAATACAGAATTAAATATATTATTAGATAATACACCATTTGTCAGAGATGAATACTTTTAAGAGTGTTAATTTTGCTATACAAAACACTAAGGTTTAACATTACAAACATGAGATCAATGGTTAAAAAATATTTTTTTCAATGTCCAGAGTTGTGCTACATGGTTTATATATATTAAATCTAAACCTCACAAGATCCCTGCAAGTATGGTTGACTAAGACACAGAGAGGCAAATGCCTAAAATCGTGGTTCTCCAGAGAAACAGCACAAGCAGGATACGTATGCATGCGCATGCACATGAACACGCACATGCGCACATACACACACAAATCTTGGTATAATATGGCAATATAGTAATGATTATGGTAATAATTATAAAATAATTATAATAATTATATCAGTAAATTTAAAATGTCATATATTAAAATGACATTTATTATGGGAATTGGCTCAAGTAATTATCAAATTTAAGAAGTCCCATTTTCTGCCATCTAACAGCTGGAAAACGAGGAAAGACAGCATTTTGATTTTGTTTGAGTCCGAAAACCTGAGAACCATGAGTTCCAGTGTCTCAGGGCAAGAGAAGGGTCTGCCTCAGTTCAAGGAGAGAGAATTTGCCTTTCCTCTGCATTTTTATTCTATCTGGACCCTCAATGGATGAGATGGAACCAGCCCACAATGGTGAAAGTCAGCCTTCTTTTCTCAGTCTAATGATTCAAATGCTAACTTCTTTCCAAAACACTTTTCACCAACACACTCAGAAGCAATGTTTTACCAGCTATCTGAACAAATCATAGCCTAGTCTGAAACATAAAATTAGCCATCACAATAACTGAGACAGAACAAGAACACAGGTGTATCTCAGAGCATCTGGCAGCTTGCACAGAATATGGATTTAAGGAAGGAAAAACACAGCCAGGAGTCAGGTGTGTGTGTGTGTGTGTGTGTGTGTGTGTGTACTGGGTTATATTTGTTAGTGCTTGCATGTGTGATGATACAGAAGCATGAGAGCATGCTAAACTCAAGATAGGCATACCAGAGTGCTGCAGCAATTACAATAAGAAAGGAGAAGCTTAGTCTTAAGGACCTTGCTGTTTGTTTGCTGTGAAGAAAAGAGTCTAGAGTTTTTTCTGTTAGAAGACACTCATGAGGAAATTTAAGTTAAAAAAGAGACACTAGGATATCTCTGTTCTGTATCACCAAGAACTTATCTGAAAAACAACAGAGAGAGAGATAAAGAAACTTCCAAGGGTAGAAAGTTCCAAGAGTCCAGGTGGAGAATGATTAGGCCCTGAACAGAGATCTGTAAGAGCATGCATAGCAAGTAAACTGACACACTCATGAGTGGAGGGGACCTGAGGAAAAGGGAAGCTGACTCGCTGCCAAGTGTGAGCATAGAGGTTCAAATGTAGAGCCTGGAAGCTACTATAAAAGCTCACATGTATATAGGAGGAGAATGTTGAAGGTGAAGAGAACAATGTGCCAGAAATTATTTGAAGATATTAAGTCAATTTGGTACATGCTGAGTTTGAGGAATACATCTAGTGTAGCAGAATATATTGATGATGGTGAAACCATGGGATGAGATTGTTCAGGAAAAACATAAAGCATTATGTTCTTGATGGAGAATTTTCTACAATACATATATTCATACCTTACCTTAGATGTTAGGATCCAGTAGTTCTCATAGGGAACTAATTAAAACAAATCAATAAATACATAAATACATAAAAATACTGTTTAGGCCTAACAAGACACATTTGTAGAAACAATGCTGCATGGATACAACTCCAAAGTCTCTAGGTTATTACTGTTTTCCTCATCTATAGACTAGTGTTTTATAAGTTATGGGTCATAATCTATTATTTGGTAATGAAATCAATTTAGTCTTGTTTTTGGAGATATTAAATAATATATAAAATATATTAAAATATTAAATAATATATAAAATATCAAAGCTAAGGGCTTGGGTTGTGGCTCAGTGGTAGAGTACAGCCTAGCACGTGTGAGGCACTAGGTTCAATCCTCGGCACCACATAAAAATAAATAAATAAAATAAAAGCATTGTGTCCATCTACCACTTAAAAGGGGGTGCGCCACGTGGGCTTATACGTCGAGTTGGGATCCAGAGAGATGGATAAAGAAGGGGTCTCCGGGGAAGATGTTATGGGGTCTCTGGACAGTGGCGATTCATGAGGCCACTCTCCCCAGGCCCCGGGGTGCAGGTTAAAATCTGCTCTGCCCCAGTGAGAGGCAGAAACACCCAGAGCAAGAAGCAGGAACACCTGAGCGAGAAGCAGAAAACACTATTTATTCCAGAAAGTGTAGAAACTTAAATACACTCTTGGACCAATCCGGTCCAAAGGTCACAAACAAAGGGGTGCATTATGGCAAGAGCACAGTCTATTAGCATAGAATGGGGAAAGATGGAAGGGAGGGGTTGAAGGTATTAGAGAGTGCTCTTACATCCATCTACTAAAAAAATTGTAAAAAATTTTTTTAAACACAGATAATTGCACATAGTATATATTGTTTTCTTGATATTTTCATATCTATTTTATATAGATTTATTTGCCTAGATACAAGTATGAGGAGTGTGGTGTGTGTGTGTGTGTGTGTGTGTGTGTGTGTGTGTCTGTGTGTATATGTCTGTGTCTGCATATCGGTATATAACATAAAATTTAATTTTTCTTTCACTGTATATGCTTTAAAGCCCTTTTTGTAGGTGACAAAAGAAATTAAGACAAAAGTGTTAAAATGTATTTTTAATGTCAAATTGGTCAAATCTTATGAAGAAAAACCAAGCCAGGTGTTAAAAGACATGATTCTATTTCTAGCTTCATTACCTATACATAGTTTGTTCCTATGCAAATCAGGATTTCTAACTGGCTGCATTTCTAGAAAAGGAATAAAAAGAATTTTTAAATGACCTCATCTACTGCAGTTTAATAATACCACTTATGACAAGTGCTTTAAGATCTGAGCGAAATACACAAAAAACAAAAATATCACATGGATTTATTTAGCTCTTGGGAAACCATGTAAGGATTATTTGGAAAAACTCTTGTTTGACTCACAAATTTCACTGCAGAGCTTCCTATTCCTATGGAGTATCAGCTTTTGAATTGCCTTTTATACTTTATATATAATAAAGTTTCACATATATAAAAATTTTGGCTTTCAGGGCAAATTTCTGGAATAGGCAGAGCAACTTCCTTTACATTATCTGTATTTTACAAATGAGGAAGTCAGCCTCAACAAGGTTAAATAATTTATTTATGGCAACCACAATGCAATTCCCTTCGAACATTAGCAGATATTTTATATAAAATTATGATTATTTCATTTTGTATCCAATAATCATATTAATCAATTTCTATGAAGTTAATGATATCATGATATTTTTCTTCCAACCATCACTCATGGAAGCCAATGTAGACACATAGACCAAACAACCCTATTTTGATAAAAATGAAAATGTGTTTGTTATGTTTTTGTTCACCTCTTGTAGGAGAGAATAATAGTTGCCTACCCATAATATTCACTTTGATCCACACATCTACACCTTAAGGAATATTACTCTATTTTCAGTTCAAGAATATAAACTGGATAATTCAACTCTTCTAGGCTATCTCATTCTTCTTTTTCAAATGTGATTGGATTACAGATGTGTCTGTCATCCATTCTAGCCAAGGAGATCTAAAAAGGAGGTCTACTGAGTCCAAGGGGTGGGATTTACAGAAACAAGTACAAAAAAAGATACTGCCATTTGATTCTTCCTAGTCTATGGAACCACAGCAGTCATTCAACAACCATGATGCAGACTGGCCTGAGGACTAAGAAAATTCCTTGAAGTTGTGCCATTGAAAGATGGAAAGAACTTTAAATCTCTGATGACATTGAAGTCATCCTATATCAAATTCACTTATATGTGAAACCATAAATTTTCTCTTGAGTACTCATTTTAAACAGTGTCTTGGTACTTGCAACCAATCACATCTTAATAAATAAAAGTCTCTATTACATTTGGTTTGTAGGTCAAGCTTTTGATACTAAATATTTTGTCTTCATGTAACTGATTTTGTTTTACAATTTTCTCAATAATTTAGAAATATTCTAATTCAGCCTATGTTTTTTAATTCTGTTACTCTAAAATGTTAGTTTTATGCCTATTGTGTTTTTTCATTGAGTGACAATTTTCTAATACTTTTTAAAAATATCTTTAGACAATCCAATGATTTTATAAGCCTTTCAGAAACATAAAATAAATGACATCATACATATTTAAAATTCACAGACTAATGATCTTTTACAAGTATTTAATTTGGAAACTATTTAGGAATCTCATTTCAGAGTATTTTCACTTGTGAGGAACCATATGTAAAACACAGTGCATATGTCCGAGACAGGGACACTAACCTAGCCAAGGAACATGAGGGAAGCATGAATGACCTTGAGGAAGCATCTGACACCTTCTGACACCCTACTCAAAATTGCTTATGTGTGTTTATGCATGTTTTTCTGGGTAGACCATCAGTAGCTTTATCAGAGCCTCAAAGAATTAAGAATCACTGTGCATGATGAAAATAGTCCTCTTTCTTTATCATTCCTGAATCAGATCAACATAAGCCAACATTCTTTATTCAAATAAAGAATAATTTAATCTCTAATTTTTCACTTCATATAGACATAATTCATGGACATAGTTTATATACAAAGCTATAAGATTCAGTGGAGTCTGGAAAATACTAGAAGCATCAGACATTTTTACAGAGAGGAAGATATATGTTTAGCAATTGGATTTTTAGTTCTGCACCATTTCATCCACAGCAACATAGAATGGTTTAATTTTCTTTCTAATACTCAATACAGTAAGCATATGAAAAATATAGAAAAAAATCCTTGGAATGGTATAATATTCATAACGTTGTCCTGCTAAACTTTGGGAGACTAAGCCTAATACATTTACAGTGTCTCAATTCTGGATTCATTTCTGAAAACCCTACTTCATGCTCAGCTCCATCTACTCTGAAGTGCATGTTGTAAAGGACGTGCATTTCTCTCTGGGATTAAACCTTCATTCTCTGTGTCTGTGAACATATCATTCCCTCTTCTGCAGTGTATTCCCATTTCTCCTTCATTTGTTGCCTGGCATAATTCCCAAGTTTCCATTCTTATCTCAGAAGAAGAATCTCCTAAGAAGAGTGTATGCTCTCTCCTTTGCTCTCATACAACCCTAGGCATTCTTTACATAGATATTTATTCAATGCTTTCAAACATTTATTCAATGCCTCTAAGCACTGGGTCTACAACAGTGATCCAAACAACACTCCTGGGCTGGGGTTGTGGCTCAGTGGTGGAGCACTTGCCTAGCATGTGTGAGGCACTGGGTTCAATACTCAGCACCGCATAAAAATAAATAAAATAAAGGTATTGTGTATATCTACAACAACAAAAATCTTTTAAAAATGTAAAAATTCCAACATTTCTACTCTCTTGGAGATAATAATCTAATGGAAGTGATAGATAATAAACAAACAAGCACATAATATATGGCAAAGGTAATAATGGCTCTGAAGAAAAAGAAATCAGGGTAAACAGTGAGGGAGACCTGAGGTTGCCTAGGGAAAGCATTCTCCAGGAAAAAGGAGCAGCAAATGCACAGGGCAGAGCATACTTGGAATGTCTGAGAAAAGCCAAGGAGCAGAGAGTGAGTGGGGGAAGGATGAGAGAAGTGGAAGATGAGGTCAGAAAAGCAACCTGGTGCCAGCTCACTCTTTTAAGCTCTGGCAAGGTGGGTTTTTTTTGTTTTGTTTTGTTTTTTTGTTTTTTTTGCTTTTATTTCAGTATAATGAAAGAAGCACTGGAAAATTCTGAGCAAAGAGTAACTTGACCTTGTTTCTATTTCTAAAAGCTTACTCTACCTGCTTTGAGTAATATATAGGTTTGTCAGTGAGGATGCAAGGAAGCCACTGATGAGGCCCCTACAGTACTCCAGGTGAAAATTGATGATCATCGCTGCTTGTGCTAGGGTGACTGCAGATCCAGGGAATTAAAAACAATGAACACTAAGGGTTTTGAGAAAGTAAGTGTGCTGGAGAGGAGAGGGCAGGAAGTGGTTAATTCATTCAAAAGGGCAGTGAGCTCAAAGGACAATTACTACTAGGATATACGACAGCATATTTTACACTGGTGGGAATGATCCAGATTAAAGGAAGATATTGGTGATGTAGGATCCAGAAGGGCCAATTGTCATATATGTGATAAAAGGTGGGAACCAGGATGGAAAAAAACATACTGGCCTTTGTGGATCGCAGACAATTCAGCCACAGTAGTAGACAGGGATGCAGATTTCTTAAGAGCAGGTGTAATAGGGCAGGAGATATAGTGCCACAAATCCTCTACATGGGGAGAGGGGAAGAGAGAGGTGTGGTAAAAAATCATCTCAGATGTGCATGAAGCAGTTACTGAAAAGTGGTGCATCAGGCCAGTTGGGTGACACCAAGGAACCTTCTGACATTCTTCATAGTGAGCATAAAGCAGGAGTGACAGTGCTACTACTCAGTCAGCATGTGAGAGTGCTTTAGACCAGTCTCATTTAACTTCTAGAATCTCAAGTTGAAGCAGGGAGAAGTTGGATTTAACTAGGACAAGGTCTTCTCAGAAGAATTTGATGAAGAAACTATTTCAGGGTAGTTGGAAATAAATGCAATCAATGATTTGCAATAATGGATCATAGGATAAGTCTAGTGACGAGGAAAGAAAAAACCTGAGTTGTAGAGATAGATAGTGAAAAGGGTGTGGGCATCAGTTCAAAGAATTACTGTGCTAGGAGAACTTGAAGGAGTGACTAGAGGAAAACATGGTGATCAATGAAGTTGACAAGTCTGATGGTGGTGCAGTGTTCAGTTTGACTGTGGAGTAGGATGCTGTGGTGAGATAGGGAGCAAAAGCGTGGAAACCCAAAAGTTTGAAGTGTTCTGTACCCTGGTGAAAGGGAAGACACATTGTGAAACCATACTGGGAAATTCAGATCTTCAGAAAGGTAAAAGAATCATTGAAATCTGTTCAACATGGACAACACTCAAATTACAAGAAATATTGCTAACAGGACATGGTTTTCTGTTGCTGCTGGGAACAGACATGCCAGATTTTCCTGCCTCCTAGTATCCCAATATGCAGCTATTGAAACTCAGGCAATGCTGGCCAGCACTCCATCATTCTCTCCCAGAGAATGGATTCTTCATTGTGCCTTCCTCCTATATCACATATTCCCTAATCAAAATCCAGCTTGTGCATGTCTGATAGAAGAAATCTAAAACGTATTTTGGGGCCATACTCAGAAAGGAAGTTGGAAAATTAAGCTTCTGGGATCCACCTTGGAAATATAGGTTTCATACAGGAAGAAATATCCCAGACATAAAAAAAAAAGATATTCAGGAGATGCTGTGTAGCCAGCACTACAACATATATAAACTGCAGGTCTTTATGTATTTGCTTTGAAATTTGCAGCACTTTTCATAATGCATAATTAAAATTAGCATGCAATAAATGTTTGCTGAGTAAATGGATAACAAATAAGTAAGTAAAGATTTTTTTAGGCACAGCTGTTTGTTTTCTCTTTATTTTGACACTGATGCCCATCTTAAACTCTACAAATAATATGAACTCAACTGAGCATTTCTCCATTAAAATTCTACTTTAAATCTCAGAATTGTTCTGTACACGAAGACTCCTTTGGGGGGCTGAGTCACTTGTGCTCTCATTCATTTCAACATAACTGTCTTATGGAGGTACTGGATCTCTGGTACTGCTTGAGAATATAGAACAGAATGAGCATTCATTAAACAGGTATTTATTGAGCCTTTGCAGTGGCTAGGCATTTTTCCAAGTGTCAGACATATAGCACTGAATCAGAGATAAAAATCCTTTCTCTAATGCACAAATGTATGCTTTCTATTTTACGAATACGTATAAGTGATTACAAAATAAAAACGTGTTTATGGTAAATACAAAAAAATGTAAGAAGAAAATAAATCACATATGACAGCAATAACACAACTATTGTGTTCTTTTATACATGTTCCTGCAGTTTTTCCTAAGTATGTAAGCATAAACATTTTAACAAAACAGAATGTTACCTAAACTCACCATTTTCTATCTTGTTTTTATACAATTGATATTATGAATATGACAAATATTTCCTATATCATTATATAGTTTATAAACATTTTAAAGTGCATATATATTATTCTTTGAAATTAGTACCATAAACAGACCCATTTAGGCAGTTTCCAATTTTTCATTATTATAAACAATGCTGCAGTGAACATCCTTGTACATTTATATCTGCATATATATCTGATTATTACTTTGGAATCATTTCACAAGCGTGCAATAGCTAGACCAAAGAGTAGCCATATTTTCAGGTTGTTACTATGCATACCAAACACCCCTAGAGAAAAAAATTCAACCAATTTTATGGTCAGCTATGTTGTATATGAGAGTGCCCGTTTCCCAAGCCTAGCAGATTTGGCTTTTTTGACTATTAATCAACTTCTGATGATTGAGCCAGTGACTCTCTGCAGTAGGTAGAAAGATAGTTGAGAAGCTGTTACAAGATAATAATTCAACAGATTTTTTGATATGTACCATTTATCTACAGGATTACCTGTGCCCAGTGGGATCCTTACCTGTTTAAGGCTGATAGGAATGCTAAAGAGATTGCTGAAGGGAGAAAGGAAAAGAGGAAGGCAAAAACATTAGAAAAACTTCCTCTTATCATTATTACCAATCCATCTTTTCATTAATAAGCAATGTTAATTGCATCAAAGACTGTACTTATACAATGTTGGTACTGACATATCAAATCCAGTTCTACAGACAACATTTGTACCCAGCACACAGAGTGACTAAAAGTAAATGGAAATATAGTCAAAATAACACATGATACAGATTTAAGTAACAGACACTAGGCAACTGAAAATGTATGATCCATTCTTTAGAATGTCTACATCTTATCCAGGCACAGTCTCTAAAATTTCAAAGAGATGATGCTTGAATTAGAAGTCATTTTTCCCTCTCCTACATTGGTTCCATTGTCCAAATTGTAACAGTTAACACTTATTGATGTACACTGCATGTCAAAAATATTAAACATTAGTTTACTCTGTCTTTGTAATATTAGAATGAATCTCCCCATTTTGTTGTTGAGATCCAAATACACAGACTAAGTTTATAGCTAATACATGGTAGATTCTTGAAATCAGCTTGTGCTCTCATTCATTTGACATTAGATCTCACTTATAAGTTTATCATTTGTGTCAAACTGTTTCTTAAGTAGCACCAATCATTTCTTTACACTAGGAATAAGAGTAAGGTCCAGCGAGACAACCCCAGAGGTCACTTGCCTATAATTCAGAATTTTTCACCATTCAGAATTCTCTTTTATCTCTATTATATCAGATCCCACAGAAATGAGGAGAACTAAGATAACCCTTCATAAGCTAGTAAAATCACCCCACATATACACTTTTTATTACTGTTATGAGGGCTGGCAGGACCCCATCTCCCCTTCTTCACTTGCTCTCTCTCTCTCATCTGCCCCTCCTTCTCCACAGCCTAAATCCACTAGCCTTTAACCTCCTCAGACCAAGAAAGCTGTTCATAATCAGAATACAGATTAAACAGCCCCTATCCTCAGTCACAAGTGACACTTCCAAATCTCTATAGATCCACACCATAGGTGCCAGTTGTGGGTTGCACCCAAGGTCTCAGTCCAAATTGTCTTGCTTCCTCCTGTGTTTCCATGCCTAGTTTGAACCTGTGCACTTTAAATCAACCCCACCTGGTTACACTCCAAAGTACACTTATGACTTCCACCTTGGTCTTAGCTTTTCTGGTCCATTTCCTGGAGAGCATACCTCCTAGTTGTATAAAGGGGTCCCCTGCCAGCACAGTGATTGCCTTTGTCCCAGGAGAGTTATATCTTCCTATGTTCTTTAGAAAATGGTTTCTTTTCTGGGCACAGTGGTGCATGCCTATAATCCTAGCAGCTTGGAAGGCTGAGGCAGGAGGATCATGAGTTCAAAGCCAGCCTCAGCAAAAGTGAGGTCCTAAGCAACTCAGTGAGACCCTATCTCTAAATAAAATACAAAGTAGGGCTGGGGATGTGGCTCAGTGGTTAACTGCACCTGAGTTCAATTCCCGGTACCAAAAAAAAACAAAACAAAAGAAAGAAAGAAAGAAGGAAAAGAAAGAGAAGAAAAGAAAAAGAAAGGAAGGAAAGGAGGGAGGGGGTGCAGGGAAAAGAAAATAAAATGCTTTCTTTACCCTATACCTTCTGTGGATTCAGATTGAGCATCTTCTGGATGAGAGTATTGTATTAAATAAAATTCCTTCTATTGCTTTCTTTTAGCTTCATAGCAATTCTAAGAAAAAACTCCTATTAATTTCTTACTTTTCACAGCCAGATTATGTGACTACATGGTCTGAATGGTTATGTCCCATCAAAATTCATCTTGAAACACAGTGCCCATCGAAACACTACCTAGAGGAGGGTTCTCAGGAGGTAACAGGTCATGAGGACTCCGATCCAGTGGATAGGTTTAGTTTCTTTATAAATGGGCTTGAGGTCAGGAAGCTCATTCCCTTTCCCTTCTGTCTTGTGAGGATACAGCAACAGGAAGCTACCTTGAACATAGAGATTCTTACCAGACACCTAATCTGCCAATTTCTGAGCTTGATCATAAACTTCATAGCCCCCATAATTGTAAGCAATAAGTCTCTCTTACTTACAAATCAGACTAAAATGTGCTTTTTATTTGTTTTTTGTTTTGTTTTGTTTTGTCTATAGAAGCAGGAGCAGGCTAAATTGGTCTAGCTTTTACAGAATGGAGGCAAGTTTTGAATCCAGGACTCCTACAGCCAAGCCAATGTTCTTCCAGTATAACACTGAAAAAACACTTTGGGAACCCAAATGTTCCTTTTCCGTGGCCATATTTAGTAAGTTTCAGCTGAACAAACAAACAAACAAAAATCCCTGTGTCTTGCTCACATAAGTCTCACTCACCCCCCATGGCATCAGGTCAAAGACAGACCTGTGCATTAGGCAGGCTGCCCCCACTTTGCACGATAGCTACATGTCAAAAATGAAGCACAATCTAAAGATACAGGAAGGTGTATCCAAAGCATAATAATAGATTAAAGAGTTAATTGACCTAGGCAAAACTTTAAATGCACAGATAAATTATAAAAGTGTAAAAATTATCTCATTGCTTTTCTTATACCCCACACGGTCCTCTCAGCAAGATGTGTCATCCCAACATGAGTCCCATGCAAAGGTATTCCAATTAGTAAAAGACCTTAGGCATCTCAACATGTAAAACAGCATTCAAAAGATTGTGATTATATAACATGCCATATCCCCCACCCCACTCCACCAATAAAGGCGGGTGGATTCTGCTGTATAGCTCTTGCTTAATTGCCCTCATAGACTAATCAGGAAAGAGAATGATTCTTTCTCTTCTTTTAGCCTTTTGATCTACTCCCTACTAAGTTTATTTCATTTTCTCAAAACCACAAAAAGAATAAAGCAAGGTGATCAAGGCTGAAGTCATCCCTTTTGCAGTATCGCCTGTCTTGACATACTTTTTTCACTAAGCCAAATCATGTAAGATTTCTGCTTAATAAATCACAGGGTTACTTCTGCTAATTGTTACACAATTCCTTGGCAAAATGCTCCATTATTTAAGTTAAGCAATATTTTTTTGAAATGGATTGTAACAGTTATGCTAAACGATTATAATTAGAATGCTAGTTTGCACTGAGGTATTATGTTCTCTGTATCAACACACATACACACACAGAGTCTTGGAATCGACAAAACTAGTTTACAGCAAAAGAGGAGTCAATTTCTGAGACAGTCTTTACACCATGAAAAATATTACTGGAAATCCTATTAGGATCTAAGTAGACATCGCACTGCATTATGAATACCAATACCATTACCTTTCAAGTTTTTCCACAAATAGAATAATCACTCAAGCCAGTGCAAGGGTTACCTAGAAAACAAATGGGACAGCATTTATCATATTTCTCCTTGTCTATAAACTGAAAATTTGTATGTTTCTTCTCTACAGTACTTTCTTAAATACCATTTGATAGTAACTAGAGAAATGGTCTAATAAGAGTTTTAGAATCAGAAATAGCATTTCTGTTGTTGCTAAGCATTTTAAAATGTGAAGACAACCTTTTGTCTTTATCTGGTGAAAGGAGGAAAGCTGAACGTTACAAAAGCCTGTGCTTATCTTAGTCCAGAAAATACTTTAGAAAGCATTTTACTTCTTTCCTTTAACATCAGAGAATTGGCCACTTGCTTTCCTGACTTTGTTGATAGATCAATCTTTCAAAAAGTTTAATGAGAAGCCTGTGTTTCTAGAACTATAGACTTCTTTATAACTTGAATGTACAAGTTTCGTAACCAGAAGTTTTCTATAAGTTGATCAAGATGATTACTGAATGTACACATTCAGGCTGAGTATGATTGTTTCTATCATCCCTTTACCAAATACTTTATTTTCTCATCCTACCACCAGCCTGTTGAAGATGGCTTTCAAGAAGGAAAGCAGAAAAATAACTCATGAACATAGCCAATGATTGTTTACTAATTTACTGTACTTGAATAAGAGGTCTTTGGATCAAGAGCTGCTTTTCTTTTCAGTGACATTTGTTGAAAATTTCACTTGATATAAAAGAAAGTGCCTTTTGTGTTATGTGTTTGCAATTCCTCAACATCAATGTAGCTCCCCAAGTCAAATTCATTGCCTAATTGGAACTGGAAAAGATGGATGTGTTTTAGATAGTCTAAAAACATAGTATAGCACATATAATTTTTTCTTCTTCCCATATTCCACATTTCTGTCTGTAATTAGAAACTGCCAGAGGTCACATCAAGAAGATATTACAATTCTCTCATGATCTCTTCACAGCATAGCTCAAGTCCATAATAACCAATGTGAATGCTGTTTTCCATTCCTAAATTCAGTCAGAACATTGCTTACATATTATCTTGAAGAAATGAAACAACATGTTTTGTGTCAGGATGTTTCTCTGTTCTCTTATCTTTCCTTTCAAAGAAAGTTTCTCATTTCCTCTCTTGATTTACCCCATTTAGCTGTACCATAAAAGTATTCCTTCCCACATTCTATGATAATTTAATCCCACAGGCCTCTCCTTAGCTTCTTCAATTAACCTCTCCATATTGGCTCTTATGCTTCCATCTTCAAAAATGCTCATGTTATCCCTATTTTAAATAAACTTCTACAAATTGTGCTCAGTTAATTTAGCAATAACCTCTTTCTGGTAATTCTAAATGGCATTTTCTAGCTGATCTTGACCTATTTCTTTATCAAGGTTCTTTTTTTCCCCTTGATTTCTATAATGATGAGTGATCTTAAATTATTTTCCTTTTTTTCTTTGATCGACTTTTCTATTTCTCACATTCTCAGCTGTGTTTCTCAGGATTCAGCTCTCAGTTCTTTATTCATCGGTTCTTTATTCGTCAACCTTTCTTTTGAGTCTTTCTGTAATTTAAATTAGTATCTTCAACTACACCATCTACCTATATGATTCCCAGGTAATTCACAACAGGCCAACCTCTAAGTTTTTAGGTTGCTCATGGAGTGACTCTACCCAAGTGATTTTTGCCAGTTTCCTCTCTATGGCAGCTCTCCTGCAATGCTCTTTCTGTTCATGGTGACCTCTGGATCTTTCTCTAGATTATCTGTTTTCTGACTAAATTGATGAGAAACTGAAGAAGCATAAAGGATTATACATGAGCTTTGTGATTCCCTTTTCTTTCTTTTTATATTTTTAATACTCTGCCTGAAAGTTGCACCTGTCATTCTGAAACTGCTTTATATTGGACATAATTCAGTATATGATTACACTTTAACTGGAAGGGAGACTGAAGTGAGGGGTCAACCTACACCAAGGATTACCTAGAAATAAATTCTAGGAAGTGTCTGGCTATCTCTGCCTAAAAGTCAACTTCTATCACCAGCCCTAACTAACACCTGAGTGAGCCCTTCTTTCATTCTTGCTAGAAGCTGGCCAGACATGGCTTTCTCATATCTTCCTCCAACCCAATATGTTCAAAACTATCCAAGATTGATATACTTTATAAAATCCAAGTTTCATTGTAAAATTGAGACAAATCAGTATCAGAGGGATTAAATGAAAGGCCAAAAACCATCCAGACAGCTAGGACCAGGTACTAAACCACAGATCAAGCCTCATAATTTCTCTCCCATTCCATATCCACCACAACACATGAGCACACTACCCCATGCTTCTCTCACTCCTTCTCACTCTTCTTTTTCATGCACATTTTTCCCAGTGTCTGCCTCTTCCTCATTCTTCTTTCCAGTTACCATAGTCTCTCCTTCTCATCTTTATTTATCTTTTCCTAATAATTTCTTAGGCTCAGAAAGCTTGCTTTATGTATTGATTGCATTAATTTTCAATATCTTGAGCTAAAAACACATAATAATATTAAGCTTTTATTCTCTTTCACCTTGAGGACAATTCCCATCCTTTCATTTTCAATTTCATTTCACTGTTATCCTTCATATCGTTCATCACTTCTCCTTGATCTTTAACTTAACATTTTCTACCTAGACCCCTAACATTACCTCTCTCATTATCAGTATTCATTCCACTGCCATGTTCACCTTCAAAGCATCATGATATCACCCATAAATGTATATTTATTGTTTAAAAATTATGTGATTTCAAGAGTTTCCAAAACCAGGCTCTATACTTTGTCTATAAGCTTATTTCTTAGTACTTTCAAATAAAGACAGAAAGACCTTCTCTTTTTGCCAATAAGATATATGTGTAACCCAAAGCATTCATTCATTCAATATAGTACCCAAAGCACTATGTGGTAATATGGTCTTTATCTTCTATATAACTATATTAAAACTGACAAACATTAAAGAAAATGTCAACTCTTGTAAAAAAGACAGGTATAAAGGAAAGGCGGCAGAAAGGAAAGACCCAAAACAATTGCCTAGAGAAATTAAGAAACTCATGTTTCATATGACTTATTTGGGATCTCAAAAATGTGAACAGCTTTATAAGCAAATGTTAAATATGCAGATATATGAAAAATATATGCTCTGTTCAAGGGATTGTTAATGGTTCCATGCAATTAAATATCAGGCTCAAGGAGAAAAGCAACGTTAAAAGAGGCTGGAAAGTATGTGAGGCCAGACAGGAGCTACTCTTTATGCTATGAATCAAAAGTTTACTCTTGAATCTAAGGACAACAGGAAATCAATGAGTTCTTTAGGGAATGAAGTAATATAATCTGACACAGGTTAGAAAATCAAAGTTGGCAGTGACAAGGAGGTTGAACTGGGCAAGTTACAGTGGAAGAAAGGAAACAAAATAGGAAACTAATGTAAGTGTCCAAAGAAAAGATCCTACAAGCATGTACTATGGAATAAAGAGATATGTACCCGAGCAGAGAGAAGATGGTGGATCAGAGGAGGAACATGCTTCCCAATAGTTACTCAGCACCACATTTACAACAACGGGAAGACTGCTCTTCAGTGAGGTAACTAGGGAACTCACAGAAATGTAATGCCGAACTGTAAAAGAAACCATAGAGGCACAGTAAGTCAGAAACTTCAAACATAATATAAGAATGATACATGAGAGATGTGTCAGCTTCACCACCAGTGGAGGCAGCATGGCAGCTAAGTGGAGGGGGGAGGACAGGAAGAGTGAGAAGACTGCACAGTGGGCATATTTTTTAAAAATTAAATAAGAAAAATTGGCTTGGGGATTAGAGAGAAAGGTTGATTTTAATGGACACAAACTCAGTGGGGAAAGTGGTTTGGTGAAAGCCAACCAAAAATCACTCCCTCCCAGGATTGAGTAGTTTGGAAGGATCTGGGATCGCTGGCATGAAAAGCATTTTTAGGCATGGAAAACACTTCTGAGGAGAGCAGAAACTGGACACTGTACATCAGCAAGCAGATGGGAAGCATCTATGGGTGCTACACAACAGCAAGCAGACAGAAGATTGTGAACTCATAATGGAAGTTGCCAGCAGTCTCCTATTGATTCCCTGAGTGTCCCTGAAGCAGAGAGACTGAAATAGGCTCAAAGAAAATTGTGCCTGGACCGTACTGAATACCAAGAGGCTCTGGATACCAAGGGAAGAAGTTTCCACTGTTGTTGGTACCACAAGCACTATTGGGAAGATGCCTATAGTGGTCACAGAGGAGCTTCAGCGCTCCAGGGTAGATGTCCAGTAACTCATTCATAGCAATGAAGGTGAAACATGTGGAGGTTTAGTCCCTATGCCCTAAAAGTGGATTTTAATGGAGGCTCTAGAGAGCTAGACATCCAGCAGAGACTGGCATCTCCCCACTGACAGAGATCCAAAGTTCAGCCAAGACTAAACTCCAGCTATTGGAACTTCCAACTGAGAACTCTTCACAACCCCTACTATTGGAATATACAATTTGTCAAACCCCCATTCTACCCCTTCCTATCCTGGGAGACTGGATGTAGAGAGTTACTAAACCCAGTTTTGTCTCCTAGGTACCATGGCTGCCAGCTAGGTGAGGAACACAAATAAATTAGACTTAACAACTCCCAGCCCTTCAACTAGAATAAATACAAAGAATGAAAATCCATCCCTGCCAACAGTTTTAACCACATCAGCAGAAACAAGCCCTTTATTTCTCATTCAGATTTTTTCTTTTGCTTTCATTTTTCTTATCTTTTTTCTTTTTTCTCTGTATCTTCCCATTTTTAATATATTTTTATTTTTCTACTCTTCTTTTTAAAAAATATTAACTTTTAAATTTTCTTCAAATATTTTATAGTATGTCATTATTATTATTACTATTATTATTATTACTACTACTACTTTTTTACGTTCTGCAAGATTTTGCTTGAGTATATGCAAGTGTGGGCATGTGTGTGTGTGTGTGTGTGTATGTGTATATGTATATATATATTCACATAATTTTACTTTCTTTTTCACTGTTTTCTTATCCACCTGTTTATTACTTAAACTTGGTTTGATTTAGGTGGGATATAGCTATATGTGGGTTTGAGTTGTTTTGATCTTACTTTTGCTTTTCTGTTCACACCTTGGTATTTATTCCTCTTGTTGCCCCTTCTTCAATCTCTTTCCTCATTCCCCTCTTCCCTTCTTTTAAAAATTATTTTAGTTAATTTTTTATTTCTCCCTCTTTATAGCCAACATCTGCTACCTATCTCCTGCTTCTCCTATGTCCACTTTAATGATTTCACACTTTCTCTTGCCTTCCTATTCTACTTTCTTTTCATATAAACAAGTATAATTATATAGTTTATGTAATTCCTACCCCATTCATGTTGTTGTGATCATTAATACAGTGGATGACATAGTAGATACTTGCAGTTTAATGACTGATCTATTTCATGGTATTGTATTATTGGTGCTAATGTTAAATGCTGACCCCTTAATTCCTATATGGATGGCAATTAGTGGTACAGATGTCAAAGTACAACCATTATCTCAAAGCCATACGTCTGTTGCTAACTTTAGTCCTATTATTAGCTCTCCTCTTTCTCTAAGAGGGGCTATAAAGTGATGAGGGCACCTCAGATTCACAGAGTAGAGATTCTACTGCTGAGCAATACTCAAAAGTCAGCCAAGTAACAGCAAATATCACACCAAATACAATCAAGCCTCACCTGAGCCTCAACATTACTTTATCACATAGAATTGGGGAAATCAAACCCCCAAAACAACAACAAACACCAAGGAGGAATGATCAGATGGGATCCTCAGGTCACACTCATGAACATCTGTTCATATATCAAAAACAGAGAAATTCCAAAACAAAAAAGATAACTACACACAAAAGAACACTTAAATGAAAGAAGAAGGGGAATCCATCTCAATTGATGTGTAAGTACAAGATCTCTGAAAACATGAGGAAATAGGCAAGCAAATCTCCCCACAAAATTCACAATCCCCAACAATGGATTCTACAGGTATGGAGTAAATGAAATTCCAGAGAAAAACTATTTTAAAAAACTGATTATTAAAAGGAATGAATTAAGAGAGCAAATATAGGAGATGAAAGACCATTTCAAAAAAGAAATCCTGTAATGAAAGAGACAATCAATGAAATTAAAAATTCACTTGAAACTATCACTAACTGACTGAATTGCATAGAAAATAGAGCTTTGCACCTTATAGACTGAACTTCAGGACATAAAGAGGGGTTATATGATCTTGAGTATTCAAAATGCAATGAAGGGGAAAAAACAAAAGACCATGTTAGAATATTTAAGAACTCTGGGATAGCATTAAGAGAACAAAATGTGAGAGTCATTGGAATAGATCAGAACATGGAGATACAGGCTAAAGTCATTAAAGATAATTTCAATGAGATAGTAATAGAAAATGTGCCCTATATTAGAAATAAGGCAGAAGTTAATGTACAGGAGACATCCAGGATTAGAAATAAACAAGATCAGAAGAGAAGCTCTCTAAGACACTTCATCAAAATCATAATGACTGACATAGAAAGTAAGGATGGAATATTAAAAGCTATGAGAGAAAAACATCAGGTCACATTTAGATGCAAACCAATAAGGGTCACATTTGACTTTTCAACTAGGACCATAAAGTCAAGGAGGGTCAGAAATGAGTTATTTCAAGCTCTAAAAGAAAAAAATTCCCAGCTAAGATTTCTATATCTAGCAAATATCTCTTTCAAAAGCAATGAAGAAATAAAAAACTTACAACTTTCCATAATAAAAATAAATAAAATAATTCATGACTACCAAGCCAGCACTGCAAAAATTACTCAAAGATCAACCACACTCAAAGTAACATGCCCAAAACCCTCAAAAATGCCCAAATAGAAGAAAGTCACTAGAAAAGTAACCAACTAAATGAAAATAAATATAAAATTAAATATAGTAAACAAATCAAAATGATAGGAAATTACAAACATATTCATAATAACACTAAATATAAATGGTCTTAACTCCTCAATAACAGACATAAACTAGCAGAATGGATCAAAAAAAGAATTATATGTTGTTTGCAAGAAACTCATCTCATAGACCAAAATACCCACAATTTGAAGGTAAAAGGATGGAAAAAACATTCCACACAAATGGAATCTGAGAAAAAGCAGGAGTAGCTATTCTCATACCAGACAAAGCAAATTTTAAACAAGAATTAATTAGAAGAGACAAAAAAGGCCACTACATCCTGGTAAAGAGAAGAATTCAACAGAGATATATAAAGATAGTAAATATATATGCCCCAAATGTCAGATCCCCAATTACATTAAAATATACTCTTAGCCGGGCGCGGTGGCTCAAGCTTGTAATCCCAGCACTTAGGGAGGCTGAGACAGGAGAATTGCAAGTTGAAAGCCAGTCTCAGCAATGGCGAGGTGCTAAACAACTCAGTGAGACCCTGTCTCTACATAAAACACAAAATCGGGCTGAAGATGTGGCTCAGTGGTCAAGTACCCCTGAGTTCAATCCCCAGTACCAAAAAAAAAAAAAATACTCTTGATATTTAATCTCAGATAGACCCAAATACAATAATACTGGGTGATTTCAACACACCCTTATCATCAGTAGATCATCCAAACATAAAATTAATAAAGATATTACTGACTTGAATAACAATATAAATCAATTGGACCTAATAGACATCTACAGAATATTTTACTCCCAAACAGCTAAATTTGCCTTCTTCTCAGGAGCTTATGGAAACTTTTCCAAAATCAATCATATTCTAGGTTACAATGTGAGTCTTACAAAATACAGAAAAAAATTGATATAATCTGATGCTTTTAATCAGATCACAAAAGAATAAGAATCAGAGATGAAAAGGGAGGCATCACCACAGAACCTTCTGAAATACAGATGATCATTAGAAACTATTTTGAAAATTTATACTCCAATAAAATGAAAAATGTAGAAGACATTGACAAATTTATAGATAAATAGGACCTTACCAAATTGAACAAGGAAAACAGAAAACATAAAAAGACCAAAATATAGTAATGAAATTAAAACAGTTATTAAAAGCCTTCCAACAAAGAAACATCCAGGACTAGATGGATTCTCAGCTGAGTTCTAACAGATCTTTAAAGAACTAATACCAATCTTTCTAAAATTCTTCTATACAATTGAAAGGGAGGGAATATTCCCAAATACATTCTATGAAGCCAGTATGACCCTAATACCAAAACCAGACAAAGATACATTGAGGGAAAAAAAGAAAAACATATAAAAAACTACAAACCAATTTCTCTAATGAACATATATGAAAAAACACTTAATATTAGAAAATCACGTTCAGAATACATCAAGAACATAATACACTATGATCAAGTTGATTTCCCAGAGATGCAGGTTGGTTCAACCTATACAAATCAATAAATGTAATTCACCACTTAAACAGAATTAAGGATAAAAATCAAATAATCATCTCAATAGATGCATAAAAGGCTTTTGATAAAATCCAGTACCCATTCATGTTAAAAATGCCAGAGAAACTAGGGATAGAAGGAAATAACCTCTACATGATAAAGACTATCTATGACAAATCCAAAGTCAACATCATACTGAATGCAGAAAAACTGAAAGCATTTCCTCTAAAATCAGGAGCAAGATAAGGTTGTCTACTCTCACCATTTCTATTCAATATTATTCTCAGACCTTCAACCAAAGTGATCAGGCTAGAGAAGGAAATTAAAGAAGTAAAAATAGGAAAAACAAATAAAACTCTCTTTTGCTAATGACATGATCCTATATCTAGATGTTTAGTTACCTTTTTCAGCACTGTGACCAAAACACCTGACAAGAACAATTTTAGAGCAAAAGTTTATTTGGTGCTCATGATTTTTAGAGGTCTCATTTCACAGAGGGCTGAATCCATTACTCTAGCTTTGAGGTGAGGCAGAACAAACGTAGAAGGGTGTGGCAGAGGAAAGCAGCTCAAGAGAAAGCAGGGAGCAGAGAAAGCTCCACTCAACAAGGACAAAATACTAGTCATAAAAGTGTACTCACAGTAACCTGACTCCTCCAATCACACTCTACCTGCCTTCAGTTACCACACAGTTAATCCATTCAAGTGGAATAACACACTGATTATGTTAAGGCTCTTACAACCCACTAATTTCACCTCTGAATGTTCTTGCATTGTCTTATACATGAGTTTTTTGAGGACACCTCATATCTAAACCATAACACTAGAAGACCCAGAAAACTCCACCAGAAGATGTCTAGAGCTGATAAATGAATTCAGCAAAGTATCAAGATACAAGATGAACACCAAAGCAATAGCTTACCTATACTCCAACAGTGATTCTTCTGAGAAAGAAATCAGGAAAACCACCCCTTTCACAATAACAAGAAAAAATAAAATAAAATATTTGGGAATTAATCTAATCAAGGAGATGAAAGTTCTCTAAAATGAAAATTATAGAATATTAAAGAAAGAAACTGAATAAAACCTTAGATGAAGGTAAGGCCCCCATGTCCTTGGATAGGCATAATTAATATTGACAAAAAGGCCATATTAGCAAAAACAATAAGCAGACTGAATGCAATCCCCATCAAAATATCAATGACATTCTTCACAGAATTAGAAAAAGTCCTTAAAATCATTTGGAAGAAAAGAGACCCAGAATAGCCAAAGCAATCCTGATCAAGATAAGCAATGGAGAAGGCATCACAATACCTGATCTGAAATTATACCGCAGAACTATGGTAATAAAAACAACCTAATATTGGCACAAAAACAAATATGAAAACCAATAGAATAGAATAGAAGACACAGAGAAAACCCATGCACTTAGAGCTATGTGATATTTGACAAAGGTGCCAAAAATATATGTTGGAGAAAATATACGATTTTTAACAAATGGTGATGGGAAACCAGATATCCGTGTGTAGAAGAATGAAATTAGATCTCTCACACCCTTCACAAAATTCCAATTAAAATGCATCAAAAACTCAGGAATTGGACCAGAAATATTGCAACTTCTAGAAGATATCATAGGGTTAAGATTCCATCCTAGAAGTGCAAGGATCAATTTCTTCAATAAGAACTCTAAAACTCAAAAATAAAACCAAGAATCAATAAGTGGGATGCCATCAAATTAAAAAATTTCTGCACAGCAAAGGAAATAAGAGTGTTGAAGAGAGAGTCTACAGAATGGGAGAAAATCTTTACCTGCTGCTCCTCTGACAGGGATTAATATCCAGATTTTTAAAAGTTCTCAAAAAACTTAATACCACAAAACTTATAACCCAATCAATAAATGGGTAAAAGAACTAATCAGACATTTCTCAAACTAAAAAAAGCAAAAGGCCAACAAATATATGAAAAAATGTGCAACATTTCTAGCCATCAGGAAAATGTAAATCAAAACTACGCTGATTTCCTCTCACTCCAGTCAGAATAGCAATTAACAAGAACACAAATAATAATAAATTCTGGTAAGGATGTAGGGGGAAAGGTACACTCACTCTGTTGGTGGCACTGAAAGTTAGTACAACCACTCTGAAAAGCAGTATGGAAAATCCTCAAAAAAGTAGAAATGGAACCTAATCACTGTATCACCATATGACCCAGCTATCCAACTCCTTGGTATTTATTAACCAAAATCATTTAAATCAGAGCCAGGCGTGGTGGCTCACGCTTGTAATCCCAGCATTTTGGGAGACTGAGACAGGAGAATCGCGAGTTCAAACCCAGCCTCAGCAATGGCGAGGCGCTAAGCAACTCAGTGAGATCCTGTCTCTACATAAAACATAAAAATAGGGTTGGAGATGTAGCTCAGTGGTTGAGCACCCCTGAGTTCAATCCCTGGTACCAAAAAAAAAAACACCAAAATTATTAAAATCAGTATACTATGGTGATATAGTTATTTCAATGTTTATAGCAGCACAGTTCACAGTAGCCAAATTATGGTATCAGTTCAGGTGCCCATCAATAGATGAATGGATCAAGAAATGTGGTATATATATACAATGGAGTTTTTCTAAGCCATAAAGAAGAATGAAATTGTGGCATTTACTGATAAGTAAATGGAAATGGAGAACATTGTGTTAAGTGAATGATTTAGACTCAGAAAATCAAGGGTTGAATGTTTTCTCCCATATGTGGGAGCTAGAGTAAAATAAGGGTAAGAATTTGAGGGGAATCAGATATTATAAAGATACAGGAAAGATAAGTGAAGTAGAAAGATGTCATAAAGGAGAGAGAAAGGACAGGAAAGAGAAGGAAATATGGAATGAATTTAACAAAATCACATCATATACATATATAAATATACCACAAGAAATTTTACTTTTATGTACATGTAGAAAGTACCAATCAAAAATACATAAACAAGCAAAAAGATCAGTAGAGGAATACAAATAGGCAGAGGGAATGAGGAATAAAACGGGGGTGAGGGGAAGGGGAATTGAAATCAAATTCCATGCATGTATGATTTTATCAAAATGAACCTAGCTACTATATATAACTATAATGCTCTAATAAATAAATCAATAAATAAAGATGTGTTCCTAAACTTGAGATAGTTGAGATAAAAATTAATAGGACCTGATATTGATCATGTACAGCTATTTGAGGGACAGAGAGGACTCTAAAGTAACCTCATATATCTTAGTCAGAGGATGGTCTAATGTGCAAAACTTGAAATAAATAAGGAGAGACAATTTTGAAGCAAAGATAATGAGATAAACTCTAGACACACTGCCTGGGTATGTTGAAATCATACACATGGTGATTACTGGGAGAAAAAACATTATCTAATGTGAACAAATAAAATAAGTATAAGAAATTCACAAAAGACTCAAATAAGTGGTCATCATTTATTTATAAATGGTTGTTGAATCACAAGAGAATCAAATGATTCTCAAAATTCAAATGCCACAAGGAAATTCATTAATGTGAGAAATTCAGAGTGTAGACTTCATTTGACAGAAACAACATGAGCTTCTGTGGTTGGAATTCCCTTGAATGATGAATACAGAAGCCCTACTGAAAAGCACTGAGGAGAGTGAGAGGTGAAAGCGTGGACACACCACTGATTGTCCTTTCAAGGAGTTTGTGTGAAGAGGAAGAAGGAGAGATTCAGTACCAACTGTCAGATGAATGAATCCTTCTCCATCTTCTCCTGCTCATTAAAAATCTTTCCTTCCTTCTCACATTCAAAACTCTGCCACTTCCTTCCATAGCAATTTGCCATGTGGCAGTCACAAAGTGCCCATATGTTAAAGACCAACCCCTGTGCACAACACTTTCTAAAATTTAGCACTTCACTGTGATCTACATATTTCAAGGGATTTATGTCTCCCCGCTTCAATGAGATTAGTCTCCAATACAGAAGCCATGCATTCACATATTCATTCAATCATGCAACTGATATTTATGACTTAGTATGTGCCAGACATTATTGTGAATGCTGGGCTATAGAACTTGATAAAACTGGCACAAACCCTACCTTCATAGAAGCTTACTTTCCAGTCAGACAAGTGAAGAGTTCAAAGGACAAATAATTTACATGTGTGCAATGTTTGCCTGGTGGGAAGCTGCCTAGTGTGGAGGTTAGGAGCACAACTCACAGAGTTAGGTGGCTTGTTAGGATCCATCTTGATCCTGAGCAAGTCTCTTAATTTCTCTATTTTGCTCAGCCATAGGATGGGATTAATATTGAAGAGCTCTAAGTGTTGTTAGGATAATTAAATAGGTTAGTGTTTCTTCAGTGCCTAGAACAGTTCCTTGCTCATAGAAAGTCCAGTCTAAATTCTTGCTAAATAGGTAAGGCTAAACAACGAAATAAAGCATACTAAAGGAGAAATACAAGGTTTCAGAACTTTAAATCAGAGAGCCTGGAAAAGTGACATTTGGGCAGAGTTGAAAAAAGTCAGACAGTAAATTAGCATTTTAATGTTTTAGGAAAGAACATTCTAGACAGAAGTAACTGCAAGTACAAAAGCAATAAGGCAAGAGTTTGCCCAGTACATCTGAGGAACTCTAAAGAGGCTGTGGTGGCTAAGCTGAGAACCAATGAGGGTGACAGCTAGATGAGACGAAACCAGATGTGGGTGGGAGGGATAGGGCACAGTGGATCTGGGGCCCAGGCATTTTGAGATTTTTTAAAATTGTCATTTACACAGATTCATTCTGGCTACTAAATATAGTAGAGAGTCCAAAATGAGTCAGGAAACCATTTATGAAGTCACTGTGATGTATCAGATAGAAAATGTTGGGGATTTTAACTAAAAAGAGAGTGGAAGGATGATAAAAGAAATAGTCAATTTGTGACATGCTTTGAAAGTAAATCCAATAGGTTTTGATGTCAGATGAGATGTGGGGTGTGAGAAAAAGGGATGGGTCAAAGGTTGTTCGACAACTCTAGTCTAAGTGACTGGAAAAACAGAATTAAAATTAGCTGAGATGAGAATTATTACAGGAAGAATAGGTTGAGGAAGGAAATCAGGAACGTGGTTTGGGATATATGAAGTGTGAGATGCCACTTGCCCATTCAAGTTGAGATGTAATGTACACAGTTGAGTCTATCTTTCAAAAAGAAATTCAATCTGGAAATACTCACCTGGGCATTATCAGTGATAGATAGCAATTAGAACCACTAGAGTGGATGAAATAATCTAGGAAATAAGCATAGTTCAATGAAAGAGAGGAAGAAAAAGGAGAGAGAGGAAATATCCATGGGTAGATCTTTGGAGTGCTCAAAGATTAACAAACAGCAATACATGCAGGAGACTAGGAAGGAGCAGCCAGCAAAGCAAAGGAAAACCAGAGAAATGTGGTGTCCTGGAATCCAACTGAAAAAATAAGTTCAGGGAAGACAGAGTGACTGGCTTCAGCAAATGATGACTATAGGTAGGTTAAGAAGAGAACAAAGAATTATGAGTAGATTTATTATCAGAAATCACTGGTGAAGTTAAAAAGTGAGTTTCAATGGAATCATGGGAGCAAAATCTTAGGATGAAGAGATGGTAGAAAACAGGAATCAGGGAATGAGCATAATTTTTTAAGGAGTTTGTTATAAACATAAGAAAGGACAGTTAAGTAAATAAAGAGAAGTTAAAATTTTTTACAGAAAATGTT
The DNA here is from genome assembly GCA_004024805.1 of Geosciurus inauris. Taxonomy (NCBI): domain Eukaryota; kingdom Metazoa; phylum Chordata; class Mammalia; order Rodentia; family Sciuridae; genus Geosciurus; species Geosciurus inauris. The sequence goes on along the minus strand of PVHX01011363.1, from coordinate 879 downwards.
TTTCACTAGTGGGGAAGATCCAGGAGACAGAAAAAAGTGGTGAGGCAAGCATTTACTTAAAGTGAGAACCTGAAGCTCATTCTTTCCTTTTGAAATATACTTTTCATACTGCATCTATTAATTCAGTCCAATCAGCAAAAATCCAAAGCAAGTTTTTCTCTGATGTTTCTGCTATCAGTTTTATTATCACCCCTATTTGACAAGAAATTTGGAAATCCTGTGAATCTTATCCTAGAGCATTACCTTTACTCCTCACCTTACATGAAGACTTTATTCCGCTGATGGTGCCACTTCTACAGAAACTGGTGCATATGGAAAGTGCTCGTGGTCTCAGCTCACCTTGATCAACTATTCACTCTTGATTTATTGTTGCTGAGACTTCCTGGACTATTGCTTTGACCATATTGTTGTTGTCACAAGCTTAAATTATCTCTACTTTGTTCTTCCACACTTACCTCTGCAATAGTATCTATAAGATTAGACCCATAGGAAGATATGAACCCTATCTCTGCTGAACTTCAGCATCACTGAGAAATCATTTTACTTTTCCTATTCAACAACTTTTTCCATAATTTACAGTGGCTACTCAAATTTCTCAGGTCCCTATTTTACATTTCCCTCTTATTTTAAAAATTACCTGGATAACTCATGAAGCATTTAGTGAGAGTTTACTGTGTTCAGTCTTCTGTTTGGCACTAGTTATACAAAAGTGATCATCTTCAAGAGTGATATAGTCTAATAAAAGGAAAAAAGTAGATTTAAAAGAATAAGTCAAAAGGAAATAGTGGAGAGGTTATAGATATAATCAAACAATTAAAAAACAAATTCTAATATGATTTGGTTAATACCTAAACAGAGGTTCTAAACAATTATATAAAA
>PVHX01011362.1:0-64627 GCA_004024805.1 Geosciurus inauris | reverse complement strand
GATTCATCACTGATGTATAGAAATGCATTTGGTGTATAGATGTTGATTTTATGTGCTGCTACTTTGCTGAATTCATTTATTAATGCTAGAAGTTTTCTGGTGGAAGTTTTTGGATCCTCTGAAGTATCATGTCTTTGGCAAATAATGACAGTTTGAGTTCTTCTTTTCCTATTTGTATTTCCTTCTTTTCCTTTAATTTCTTTCATCTGCGTGATTGCTCTGGCTAGTGTTTCAAGGACTATATTGAATAGGAGTAGTGAAAGGTGGCATCTCTGTCTTGTTCCAGTTTTTAGAGGGAATGCTTCCATTTTTTCTGCATGTAGGATGATGTTGGCCTTGGGTTTTGCTTTTACAGTGTTGAGGTACGTTCCTACTATCCCTAGTTTTTCTAGTGTTTTGAACATGAAAGGGTGCTGTATTTTGTCAAATGCTTTCTCTGAATCAATTGATAAAATCATATGATTCTTATCTTTAAGGCTATTGATGAGATGGATTACATTAATTGATTTCCATATGTTGAACCAGTCTTTCATCCCTGAAATGAACCCCACTTGATCATGGTGCACTATTTTTTAAATATGTTTTTGTATGTGATTTGCCAAAATTATGTTGAGAATTTTTGCATCTGTGTTCATCAGGGATATTGGTCTGAAATTTTCCCCCTTTGATGTGTCTCTGTCTGGTTTTGGTATTAGAGTGATACTTGCCTCATAGGACGAGTTTCGAAGGGTTCCCTCCTTTTCTATTTCATGGACTAGTTTGAGGAGAATTGGAGTTAGTTCTTCTTTGTAGGTCTTGTAGAACTAGGCTGAGAATCCATCTGGTCCTGGGTTTTTTTTGGTTGGTAGGCTTTTGATGAAGTCTTCTATTTCCTAGCTTGTAATTGATCTGTTTAAGTTGTGAATGCCCTCTTGGTTCAGTTTGGGTAGGTCATATGCCTCTAGAAATTTGTCAGTGTCTTTGGGGTTTTCTATTTAACTGGAGTATAAATTTTCAAAATAGTTTCTAATTATCCTCTGTATTTCAGTAGTGTCTGTCATGATATTTCCTTTTTCATCATGAATTTTAGTAATTTGGATTTTCTTTCTCCTTTTTGTTAGGGTGGCTAAGGGTTTGTGAATTTTATTTGTCTTTTCAAAGAGTTAAGCTTTTTGTTTCATCAATTTTTTGAATTGCTTGTTTCAATTTTATTGATTTCAGTCCTGATTTTAATTATATCCTGCCTTCTACTTCTTTTGGTGTTAGTTTGTTCCTCTTTTTCTAGGGCTTTGAGATGTAGTGTCAAATCATTTATTTGTTGACTTTTTCTTCTTTTAATGAATGAGATTAATGCAATGAATTTTCCTCTTAGCACTGCCTTTGTGGTGTCCCAGAGATTTTGATATGTTGTATCAAGAGTTCTCATTTACCTCTACAAATTTTTTTTTTATCTCTTCCCTGATGTCTTCTGTTATCCATGTGTCATTAAATACCATATTATTTAGTCCCCAGGTGTTGGAATAGTTTCTAGTTTTTAATCTATCATTGATTTCTAATTTTATTCCATTATGGTCAGATAGAATGCAGGGTAGTTTTTCTATTTTTTTGGTATTTGCTAAGACTTGCTTTATGGCATAAGATATGGTCTGTTTTAGAGACAGATCCTTGCGCTGCTGAGAAAAAAGTGTATTTGCTCGTTGATGGATGGAATATTCTCTGCATGCTTGTTAAGTTTAAATTATTGTTTTATTGAGTTCTTTGGTTTCTTTGTTTAGTTTTTGTTTGCAAGATCTATCCAGTTGTGAGACAGTTGTGTTAAAGTCACCAAGTGTTATTGTGTTGTTGTCTATTTGATTTTTGTAGTTGAGAAGTTTACTTGATATACATAGATGCCCCATTGGGGCATAGGTATTTGATTGTTATGTCTTATTGATGTATGATTCCCTTTAGAAGTATAAAATGTTCTTCTTTATTCCTTTTCACTAACTTTGGTTTGAAGTCCACTTTATCTGATATGAAGATGGAAACTCCTGCTTGTTTATGCGGTCCATGTGAGTGATACATTTTTTTGCATCCTTTTGCTTTCAGTCTGTGGAATTCTTTTCCTGTGAGATGACTCTTGAAAGCAACATATTGTTGGATTTTTTTTTTTTTAATTCAGTCTGTCAGTCTATGCCTTTTAATTGATGAGTTTAGGCTATTCACATTCAGGGTTATTATTGAAATATGACTTGTAATCCTAGTCATTTCGTTTATTTTTGGTTTTTACCTTGACTTGGTTTCTCTTTTGATTGGCCTTTCCTTTAGTGTAGCTCCTTTCTTTGTATATTTTCATTGTTGGTTATCATTTCTTCCTCATGTAATATTTTGCCGAGAATGTTGTGTAGCGCAGCCTTTCTCGCTGTAAATTCTTTTAACTTTTGTTTATCATGGAAAGTTTTTATTTCATCATCAAATCTGAAGCTCAGTTTTGCTGGATGTAAGATTCTTGGTTGGCATCCATTTTCTTTCAGAGCTTGGTATATGTTGTTCCATGATCTCCTGGCTTTTAAGATCTGGGTTGAAAAATCTGCTGAGATATGAATTGGTCTCCCCCTATATGTAATCTGATTCCTCTCTCTTATGGCCTTTAAAATTCTATCCTCATTCTATGCTGGGCATTTTCATTATAATATGCCTTGGTGTAGATCTGTTGTAATTTTGTACATTTGGTGTCCTGTAAGCCTTTTGTATTTGACTTTCCAGTTCAATTTGCGTGTTTGGGAAATTTTCTGATATTATTTCATTGAAGAGATTGTGCATTCATTTGGTTTGAAATTCTGTGCCTTCTATCCTGATAAATCTTAGATTTGGTCTTTTGATGCTATCCTATAATTCTTGTATGTTCTGTTCATGATTTCTTACCATCTTCACTGTGTGGTCAGCTTCATTTTCAAGATTGTCTATTTTGTCTTCGTTATCTGAAGTTCTGTCTTCCAAGTGATCTAGTCTGTTGGTGATGATTCCTATCGAGTTTTTTATTTGGTTTATTGTTTCCTTCATTTCAAGAATTTGATTTTTTTTTTTTCCCCCCACAATCTCTAGCTCTTTCTTAAAGTAATCTTTTGCTACCTGTATTTGCTCCCTTCTCTCTTTGTTGGTGTGGTCAGTGGTTGCCTTTGTTTTCTCTCCTATCTCTTTGTTGGAGTGATCAATGATTGCCTTTATTTGCTCTCTTATTTTTTTGTTGGTGTGATCAATTTTTGCCTGTATTTGCTCGCTTAAGTCATTCTTTAATTGGCAGATCATTTTAATTACATACATTCTGAATTCTTTCTCTGACATTTCATCAACTATACTCTCAATAGATTTTATTATTGTAGTATCTTGGTTTATTTGGGGCACTTTTTTTTCCTTGTTTTTTTCATGTTGATTATGTATCTTCCTTTTTTGCAATGCCAATGTGAGGTATTACAGTTTCTATCCTATAATCTTGTAGTGATAGTACAGATTACCTGTATCTCACCTTGGAGTTCACTTCCAGTTCCTAGCAGGTGCCCCCAGATGGACACTACTGCCACTAAACGTGGTGGCAGCGATAGTGGAGGTAACTCAAGATGGCAGTGGGAGTGGCCCAAGATGGATGCAGACACTTTCAGAGATGAGGCTAAAGGGGTGAGACTTATAATGGCTTTGGGCTGATTGATCGGAGATGCAGAGCTTTGTTGGGCTGCTGCTTCCAGTCCCTGTCTGTTGTCCCAAGGTAGAGGCTATTACATGGGAAGAGCTATGCAGATCGCTGTAGTGTCCCAAGATGGATACAGGAAAGGAGCAACAGTATGGATCTCCGCTCTGTGCCTGGGCTCTCACACAGACCTGTGAGGACTGTCCTAGGCCTGATCTTGGCCTGTATTCCCTCAGGCGCCCCAGGTGGTGGGCTAGGGCTTGCACCTGGGCTCCTGCAGGTCAGCAGGGGCTCTGGCGTGGAACTGGGGGCAGTCTCAAGCCTCACTTATCCCTGGCTCCTGCAGGGGTCCCTGGAGGCAGTCCTGAGACTGGGTTTCTGGGTTTGGGTTTCCCTGTGAGTTGTTGGATTGGCGGGTAGCAGTCTTGGGCCTGACCATGGCTGGGCTCCTACTAAGGTCCCTGAAGGTGGTCCTAGGCCTTGGCCTATGCTCCCGCTGGTGGGCAGGGGCTCTGATGTGGTGTGACATAAAAATTTAAATAGTAGTAAGTTGAAATTTACTTCTCTTAAAGAAGTATGAAGGTTGAGAATCCAGGGATGATATGTCAGTCTCGTAAAGTTGTCAGTCATCTCAACCCCTCCTGCCTTTTTATTCTGGCATTCCTGAAGTGGTCTTATTCCTGTGGTTCAACATGGAGGTTGGAACTTTAGCCTTCATACCTGCCTTATGGATTAGTAGCAGGATGAAGGAAATTAGAAGAATGTATCCTCTTGTTTTAATCTTCCAAATTCAATCAATATTTCCTTGCAAGTGAAATTGCAAATTTCATGCAAGTGAACACGTGGGTTTGAGGGTGATAGGAGAATGTTATCTTTTAGCTGGGGAACAATATATCTAGTAAAAAATTTGGGTTCTTACTACTCAGTGACCCTGGAGGCAACTTACAGTCTCTGCTATAGATGGGGTTAAAATTTGTGTGTGCGTGTGTGTATTCATGTGTATGTGCATGCATTTTAGAGTTTGTGTGTTTGAAGAAGGAAGATTGCTTATTAATGATCTGTACTTTGATTAATATGTTGTTTTGCAACTTCCATGGTTATCTTGGACATTACTGTGGATACTGAAAAAAATACTAAAAGAGGAATATGTGATAGTACTTGGATTCATGAACCATTCTGCTTTTAAACACATTTAATTTTGCAGATATATATGCCAGTCAATTAAGGAAAGCAGACCTTAGTAACATATTTTATATATATTCTATACATTATAATTTAAAAAAAAATTTTTTTTTAATTGTTGATGGACACAATGTCTTTATTTTATTGCTTTGTATGTGGTGCTGAGGATCGAACCCAGGGCCTCACGCATGCGAGGCAAGCGCTGTACTGCTGAGCTACAATCCCAGCCCCTCTATACATTATATTTTGATGTGCTAGGAAAACACATTGAAATGGCATGGTAATCTGATTAGTACCATGAACCTAGTATAAAACATTTTCTATTTATATGACTTTGTAATTGTCAATATTAGTATAATTTATCCCCTTAAATGTTTTGGAATAAAATGCATTTTTAATTATATGGTAGAGTAGGTTAAAAGGATTTAATTAATATAGGACATAGAAATTATCTGCTCTTTGAAAGGCTAACATCTAGGGGAGTCTGGAAGGAGTGAATATATTCAGAAATTGCATATGATTTTAGATAAGAGTTCTATAATGATATACTCTTACTATTTCTTAACTGGAACTGCTACTTGCTCTGAATTTACTGACTGAACCAACTATCATGGCATCAGTTGAATATTCTTTGACTATAAAGCCAGGTATTTCCCATGATTATAGATAACATGCTTTCATCTTACATTATTTTAGTTTGGAAACCTTGGAGCATTGGCATACAGTGAACTATGTGGAACTACATAGACTTAGATTATGGAGAAACAGAGTTTATCTTAATGTTTGAGGGGACATGCAAAGTGATGAGAGTGGTGGATAGTTATACTAGCCGTTACCTTAGGTTTAACTTTGACACATGAGTTTGCCACTTCTTGTTCCTTCACTTGGTCACAAGTTGACATTTACAGGATGATATAATTTCTTTAAATGAAGATAATTGATCATGATATTTTGTAATAATTTTCAAGATATAGTAGACTAAACTTCAAGAGTCATCCATCCTAATCTCAATTCCTTTGCTAACTAGTTTTGTTGATCTGGGAGGCATTCATTCCCTCTGGTCACATTTTGTTAATAAGAGGATCATATAATTTTGTATTTTGGAGATATTCTTTTAAAAGAATACATCAAACTTCTGTTTGATGAATAAAGTCTTTGCAATATCCCCAGCTTCAACCTGTACCTTTACTCTTTCAGGGACTGGACAGACATGATTCTCAACCCCCAAATGGTTCATTTTTCAACCCATAACATTTTGAATAGCTCTAATGGTTACAAAAAGCTCTTTAGTATATTTAGTTAAAATGTTCCTTCTTATCACTTTAATCTATTGGTTTAGTTCCACCATCCTTATCCATGTGAAGTAAGACCAAGTCCTCTACTACCTGACAGGTTAGTAAGTATTTGAACTTTTTCTTTTTGCAAGATATGCATTGCTGACACTTGGAACTGTTGCTCATGATTCATCTTTTTCCTCTCCTAATCTTTCTAGGACTTTTGCTTCTTTTCTAGTTCGTATAGCCTGTTAATGCATTTTAAGATAAATTAGCTCTTTCAGTAGTGTGGTCAAGTACTCTGTGTAATTCATGTTCAATTTGTAGTCATCTAAAACCTTTTTTTTCCCACATGGTCTGTTATTAACTCATATTTGTCATTCTGTACAAGATTTTCAATTCAAGGACAGGATTTTACACTTATTTTTGTTAAGTTAATCTCACTGGATTTAACATTGTTTCAGAAAGCCATATTCCTTGGGGATACTTATTCAGGAATTTAAATATATTAGTTATCTACTTAGTTTTATTTTTCACATTTAATAATTTTGCTGTTCTAAAATCAAGGAGTTAGTGTAATTATTTTCATCTGGTCTTAGGGAATTGAACCTCTTAGTTCACTCTCCTTTCATTGATTTAGGTACCCATGAGTTCCAGTTGCAGTTAATTCAGAATTAAACATTTGGTGCTTAATTTAGGAGAGGCTCATGTTGTGTTTAATTCCATTTTCTCCTCTTGTCTGTTTTTTTTCTTTATCTATTGATTATTTTAGTTTACTATGTGGCGATACATTTAAAAATTTTATTTACGTACAAAAATCACTGAAGAGTCAGAGTAATTTCATTCAAATTTTAAAAAGATAGTTTCCACTTTCTGGTATTTCAAAAAATTGTGTGGGTTTTTGCTTATGCTTTTGGCTACTAAATGAATTTCTGTATTCCAAAGCTTTTCATAGTAACCTAAGTTTTAATTAGAACATGACACTTAGATGAACATCTTTTCACTTACAAATGTACACAATAAGGCAGAATCTTCCTTTTTAAAAATGTTGTCTTTTATTTATTTATTTTTAGTTTTTTGTTTTGGTACTGAGGATTGACTCCAGAGGTTCTTTACCACTGAGCCACATCCCTAGCCCTTTCTATTTCTTGAGACAGGATCTCACCAAGTTTCTTAAGTCCTTGCTAAGTTTCTGAGGCGGACCTCAAACTTGCTATCCTTCTGCCTCAGCCTGCTGTGCCTCTAGGATTATAGGTGTGTGCCACTGTGCCTAGCAAGGCTTCTTTTAATATAAGTTGAAAAATAACTAAAAGAGAACTATGTGAAAAAATTTGTAATAAAATAAAATTACTACAAGCTGCCACTAATTAATAATTACTTTCATATATGGAAACATTTTATAAGCTATAAAACATTATGTTACTATTACTACTGTTTTTTACCACTAATGTAATAATAATACTAAAATCTTTCTAATACATATTGATATGTAGAATTCTGTCTTAACAGAATATTTTATGAAACCATTTTATTTCAGGTACACAGATTTTTATTTTGGTCACCACTTTTTAAATATAGTATAGATAATTCTTTCATGTTATTATGGACTTTTCAAAAATCCTCTTTTCTTCCTGCTTATCCCATTTCCCTTAACACATAACTTAAATACTATTTCCTCTGCCAGTTAAAACTCTTGTCAAGCATCTCCTACTATATATACTCTCTTTCAATTCTGAACTCTTGATGCCTTTATTGCTTACATTCCCATTATATGCTGCCTTGTATTATTGATCTTATTTTAAATTATATATCTTGCCCCATTAACAACTGTGAAAATTACTTGTGGGCAAGATTTGTATCTTGATTTTGTTTTTGTCTAAGACCGAGAACTCTACTAGAAGCTAACCATTGATGATGATTAGGATAATATGTATTTGTAAAATTTCTCAGGATGTCTGCAAATAATTTGTGTTTCTAATATTATATGATTAGAATTATCTTTATGCTACTGATTTGCTAAACAGACTCTTTTTTGAGGTAAACAAACTCTTTTTTGAGGTGTCTATATTGCCACAAATGCTATATGATTGGGTCCTAACTTAATGATATTTCATTTCTTGTAATGCAAAGTAGATGCTTAAGAATTGATTAATAAAGTCTCAAAAAGCAAATGTTCTTGATTTCTAAATAGATTGAGAACTATTAAAAGGCTTAAGCCTTGGGAAGGGAATCTCTGTGATTCTGAGATTTTATTTGGAGCTTTAAAAAATAGCTGTGAGTAATGATTTTTTTAAATGATTGCCATACATATATATCCTCTAAATATCAGAGGGAAAATTATCTTTTTTTTTTTTTTTTTGAGTTGGAGTTGAACACCTGCTGACTTCCTTCTGTGTTATTAGAATCCTGGACCCTGTGTCCACAGGGTTTTTTCTGAAGTATTTCTTTCCTATTCTCCTGATGCCCTAAGGAGTACAGACCAGTGATAGTGTTGGAATTTGCTATGAGAAAAATGTACAGAATTCCCTTAAAAGTAGAAAATGGATTATGAAAACTAGCCTCATTTAATGGTGCGTATTAATGTGGTTACTTAAAATATGACAGTGATGAAGTAGGTCTAACTAAAGGTATCACCCAATATGTCATAGCTAAATAAGCATAGAGATTTGACTAGAGGTAAGGAAGGAACAGGGGAAACATTAAACAAGGTGTAAGATGAAGTAGAGAATATAGAGTGAGTAGGGGGGTGGGAAGCCAGATACAAAGCAGAGTAGATCTAAATGCCAAAATGGAAAAGAGAATTGATAGGAGGAATTTAAGAATGGTAAAGCCAGGAAGAAATTCAAAATAAGTTATTTTCAGTGCTTAGTTGCCAGAGCAAAATATTAAATGCTTTAAGGCATTATCCACTCATCTTCATTTTTGTGATATATAACTGACATTAATTTTTAGAAAGAGGATGTTCCCTCCCTCCCTCTCTCCCTCCCTCCCTCCTTCCTTCTTTTCAATATTGAACTCAGGGGTGCTTGTCCACTGAGACACATCCCCAGCCCTATTTTGCATTTTATGTAGAGACAGGGTCTCACTGAGTTGCTTAGCACCTCGCCGTTGCTGAGGTTGGCTTTGAACTTAGGATTCTTCTGTCTCAGCCTCCCAAAGTGCTGGGATCACAGGTGTGCGCCACCGTGCCTGGCTGAAGATGTTTTCTTGGTTATGGTCTGTTGACATAATTTATTGTTAAAACTATTACTGTTTATCTGTACTTGAGGAAAATGTTACATGTAGATAGTAATTTAAAATAAGCTTGGAGATGGAAATGTGAACTCATGATTACATTTCAAAATATTTTTTCTTGATTATAGAAATTTATAACATACAGAAAAGTACAGAGAAGAAGCTTCATTACTCATTGTAATAACTATTATTATTGTTATTAATTTTTTTGGTATTGGGGATTAAACCCAGAGGCACTTTATCATCCAGGTACATTCCCAGCCCTTTTTTTTTTTTTTAAATTTTGAGACAGGGTCTCACTAAGTTGCTTTGGGCTTTGCTAAGTTGCTGAGGCAGGTCTTGAACTTGTAATCCTCCTGCCTCAGCCTTCCAGGTTGCTGGAATTATAGGCATGCACCACCACATCTGGCTTTATAATAACTATTCTTAAATTTTTTTAGGTTCAAAGCAAATTGAGTAGATTTCCTATATAACTCCTGTCCCACATGTGTATTGCCTCTCCCATTATCAACATTCTTCCACCAGTTTGGTACATTTGTTAAAATGATTAAACTGCATTAGCACATCATTATCACTCAAAGTTTGTGTGTTTGTTTGGGGTTCACCCTTGGTGATGTACTTTCTCTGGGCTTGCACAAATATATGACATATTCACCATTATAGCTTACCCAGTAGTTTCACTGCCCTAAGACTCTTGTGTTTTGCCTATTCATTCTCCCTCCCTCCTAACTCCTTGCAACCACTGATCTTTTTACTGTATGTATAGTTTTGTCTTTTCTAGAATATCATGTAGTTGGCATCATATAGTATGCAGCCTTTTCAGACTGCTTTCATTTACTAATATGCATTTAAGCTTCCTCCATGTCTTTCCATGGTCTTTTTAGTGCTGAATAATATTCCATTTCTTGGATGTACCACAGTTTATTTCTTTATCTAATGAAAATCATGTAATTGCTTCCAAGTTTTGGTTGTCATGAATAAAGCTTCTGTAAACAAGTTTTTTGTGGACATAAATTTTCAATTTATTTGGTAAATTCAAGGAGCAAAATTGCTGGATCCTATGGTAAGACTGCTTAGTTTTGTAGGAAGTGTCCAAGCTGTCTTCCAAAGTTGTAGTTCCATATTGAATTATCAGCAATGAATGAAAAAGTCTCTGTTGTTCTACATTATTGCTAGCATTTGATATTGTCAGTTCATTGTAATTACTTTGTAACACTTTATTCCATATATTTTCATTATTTTATGCATGCACATATGTAAATATTATGTAATGATTTAGTGATTTTCATAAATTTGAGCATACAGGTTATTTCTTTTTTTTCTTTTCTTTTTCTATTAGTAAAATTTTTTCCCTCATAATCTACTATAGGTAGAATTGTACTACCTACAGATATATGAATATTTTAAAAGTTTCAAAATTCTTAAAATCATGTTTGCCTTTTCAAAGCTATTCCTTTGGGAAAAAATTTGCAGAAACACTTCTTTTTTCTGTGTTTAAATTTTTTTGTACAAATGGTGGGAGTCTTATAAATATAATGTGAAATTTAACAAGATCTTCATTAAGGACATTAATTTTAAATGTATATCCAAATAATTTTCTATAAAAAGATTTAATATAATTTGACTGATTTTCATAAACTATTGTGCTTTATTTACCTATTGTAGAGGTGCTATTATACAGTGAAGTTGAAGAAAAGACATTTATGTAGTAATTCAACTGATTATTTTGATTAAAAATAATAAAAATTCTGTTATAAAATATGTTTATGAATTGGGACACAAATAAGACATGGTTAATTTTAAAAGTGAAAATTAAGCCTTACCATTACAGTTTTTTTTGTTTTTTTCCTTAAGGATATTTAGGTTAAGATAATTAGGCTGTAAAAATTCTCATAGCCTAATCATTTTTAAGCTACTTAAGAATATGTGCTTAGTGGTTGTGTCTTTGCTATTCTTATTGGAATGCACAAAGAAGTTTTCATACCGTTGTAAAATTAATGTTAACATTTATTTGAAGACTTTTATTTCTTTGTAACCTCTGTATAACCTCTATCTTTAGTCTGGTTTTATTGAGTAGTAATGAATCGATGCATTGTGTTTATTGGTTTTCATTTAGCTCTTAGGAAATTTCTATCAATAGTATTTGATCTTAGTTAAATCTTGATACCCGTTGTGTAATCCCAGCATAAAGTAGGGAGGAAATTTATTTTTCAATTTGGTAAATGTAATTTATTACCAGTTATGGTATTATTCTCTCATGTGGGGAAGTGATTTTTGTCTCATTGGCTCTAAATATAACTACAAGTATCCTTTGATAAAATAATTCATGTAGGACATATTGCCGTTGCTTGAATTCAGTAAGTGAACCATTTCTCCTTCTATGGGTCTCATTTCAAAATTTAAAATAGAACCTGTTAGGGCTTTATATTCTTGGTGATGAGATGATAGACATTTAAAGAATGACGGATCCTTAACAAATTAAATAAATATGCTTCTTTATTTTCTTCATGTTAAGATCATTCTGTAAATTATGTAAAAAGTCATTTTACTTCTTGTCACAAGCAGCATATGTAATTAATAATTACTTGGAGGCAGATTGTCTTTAAATGCAAGTGTATGTTCAGTCACAACAATCATCAAATATATTAGTTAATGCAGAAAGTGTTGGGTGTGCTGGAGCACCCCAACTAGCATTTGATACACACTAATTAATCATGATAGGTAAGTTACACTATCCTAGGGCAACTAAATACTACCTGCAATTCACACAATCCTAGGGCAACTAAACATTACAATTAATTCATACAATCCTAGGGCAACTAAACATTATAATTAATTCACCCAATCCTAGGGCAACCACAAGCCCCAAAGCACCTCTGATGCCTGGTGACTTCTCTTAGCCAAATAGCAGACTTTGTCCTTGTCTGGTGGTTCTCTTCAGCTGACTGCTGGATGTCAGGGATTGATGGAGCTGATCCAAGGTCAGACAACAAGGTGGCCGGTCTCACTGATGTCTTTGGAGCAAGTCCAAAAATGTGGCAGGACAAGCAGTTTAAAAGCAGTTCCATGTTAGTGGTGTGGGCTGATGATTGGTTACACCCAGTGAAAGCCAATGTCCATTCGTTATGTCCAATGAGATAGTATAATTGCCAATGGGCCTTTCTTTGCGCGTGTACATGGGCTGAGCTCCCTATCAGTTGTAACCAGTGGGCCTGCTGTTAGGTTCCCCTTATATCCCCCATCAATTGCAAGCAGGCATGACTAAGCAAGTCAATGGCTGCTGTTCCTTAAGGCCAGCAACCCAGTGAGTCCCCAGCATGTGCAGGCACCATGGCATATGCTCCTTACACTTTTTTTGCATAAAAATATGCTTCTTAATTTGCCACTTTTATATTTTTTAAAATGACACATTGTTATTGTTTATTTGCTTATGAATTAAAGTATGTCCATCCTCACTAAAACAAGAGAACCTGTTAGAAAGCTGAACTCTTCAGAATGTCACAAGATAAAAACGTACAATATGAAAATGTGATAACAAAATTTTTGTCATGATAATGGTGTTTCTTAGTGCTTCAGGTTCTCCTTGAAGAGGTAACAGTTCAATATAGAATTTTAATAATTTCACCAAGTCTTTTACCCACCTAGAAGTTATTTCAGTATCTTTGACTTTATACCTAGTATCACTTTTTTGAGGGGCAGGGGATTACTTACCTTTATTTAAAGCTACCTTTCAGCCATATTAATCTGGCTACACTTATACTTAAATTGCTAAAATCTTGGTTTGGGTTGTTAAAATTACCTATTTTATAATTTTTTTTTCTTTTTCTTTTTTGGTATTGGGAATTGAACCCAGAGGTACTTAGCCACTGAGCCACATCCCAGCCTTTTTTATTTTAATTTTTTTTTTCCATTTTATTTAGAGACAGGGTCTTGCCAGATTGCTTAGGGCATCACTAAATTGCTGAGGCTGGCTTTGAACTTGCGATCCTCCTGCTTCAGCCTCCCAAGCCATTGGGATTACAGGTATGCACCACCATTTCTGGCAAAATTACCCACCATTTTGAGGGAGAGTTTACAATAGCTTTTACTTTAGTATTATTTAGCCCTGTCTCCAAAATGTGACTCCAAGGGTCTCTACTGAATACTCTTGGTATTCATTGAAGTGTTTCTACTCTGACTCCTCAGTGGTTTCCCAGCACTGTATGAGCAATAGTTCTTTGTCTGTTCTGGTGGAGTTTCACCTAACAGATGTGTAAAAGGACCCCTGTGCAGATTGTTGGAACTTTGTTTCTGGTAGCTGCTTCCTTCCTGGTAGTCTGCTCCACAAATCCCAGCTCCAGATGTGATTATCTTGATCCCAACTCAAGAGACCCCTCTTCTGTTTTTGCATTTTTTCCCTTCCAACATTGTGTTCTGGAATGTGCCCTGAGGCAGAAAGCTAGGAAAAAAACCGATTGGACTTAACCTAGTTTGTTCCCTTTTTCTCAGGTATTATATAGGCCTGCACTGCCTGCTGTTTAGTCTAAAATCAGTTATTTTGTATATTATACCAGTTTTAGCAGGAAGGCAAGTAGGGTCTCACTCCTCCATGGTGTAAGTAGAAATCTGGTGTCTGGTGTTCATTTGATGTTATAACATTGCAATAGAGTATGGGAGGACATCCAAGGTTTGTGAAAAAGTATAATGATTTTACAAGCATTTGAATGAATATAAAGGATGATCTGCCCTCTGAGGATAACATAGAAAGTAAACTGTAACTTAGTCTGTGTATGTCAAGATTCCCTAGGCAGTGGGAACCTGAATGAAAAGTGTAATCTCCAGTTTGAATTCAAGTAAGTACTATTATTAAGTGAACTCAGTATAGAATTTCCAATGTATACAAGCTTAGCTTGAATATTGTATGGAATTTTTTTTTGATTTATTTATTCTACGTAGGTATATATGATGTTTGGAATATTTTCATTACATTCTGTGAATAACTATTTCTACAAACTGTTAATATAATTGTTCTTTAAATTAATTCTCATTTTTATATCCTTGTACTTTCAGTTTTCTGAGGTTGAGAATCAACATTGTAACTTTGAATTTGCCTATCTGCACAAGGCAAGTGAAATAGAAATTCTGGGTACACCAAATCATTTAATTCTAGACCCCTACTCCCAGCATTACTTGTTTATATGAACATCAATGAAATATCAGCAAAAAAATTTTTATGTCCATCTATCCATCTAATTGTTAAATTTTTCATTGATGTTCCTATGTTAGCTGATACAATTACTCCTATTCTAGAACATTGTTAATGTTCAATTTAGAATTCTCAACATCTATATACATATGTTGTTTATTTCTTTAAAACTGATATGAAACTATAAAGAGATGGATGATTAAAGGCTATTTGTGTTATTGTGTGGTTTCACAGACAGTTTTTGACACTGTTTTCTTAGCCTAACTGTTAATGATGAGGAACTTTAGAAAGACAATGTTAGAAACAGATTTCTAATTTTTCACACCTCCTTAACACCAGGTTGTAAGCGCTGTTAAACATTTGATCAGGCTGATCTAGTTTCACTGCTAATAACTGCTTACAGTCCCATGAGTAGCCTCTCAGTGGCTGCCAAATGCTCCTTGCTACTCTTTAGCTAGCTGTAATCCAGCTAACTATTGGCATTTTATCACCTAGGAGTCACATTTGGTCACTGATATGTGTCTGTCAACACTGAAATAGTACAGTGCCTCAGAAGTAAGAGAGATCTCTTTTTTATATGCAACATGTCTTTGTAAGACCCTTAGGTGATCTTAATCTGTTCCAAATTTTCTATATCTGAGGCTTCTTTTGTCACCAATACTGGATTTACAGTTGAAAGATGGGAAGTAGAATTCAGATGCAAGATTTTGGATACCTACTATTCATCAGTGTTAAATGACAATAGGTAGCCCATCCTTTCAAAATATCCCCTCCCTTAGCTCTCTACCATCCTTTTAAAATTTATTTCCTAACTTTGCTTTATTTCCTTTTAAGAGGGAATAAGAAGGAGAGGGAGGCTAGTGCCTTTTGGGGATATTTTTATTAAAAAAAAATAAAAGCAACAGGGTGTGTGTGTGTGTGTGTGTGTGTGTGTGTGTTCATTCCATCAAAACAGAGGAAGGATCAGTGAAGTAGAGAAGGGGATTGAGGGGGAGAGAGGAAGGATGGGATAAAGGAAGAGCAGTGGAATGAATCTAACCTAACTTTCCTATGTACACATACCACAGTGAATCTCATCTTTATGTATCTCCACAAGGCACTAATTAAAAATATATATATAAGAAAAGAGCAGAAAGATCAGTAGAGGGAAGGGAGCAGGGGGAGAGAAAAGGGAAAGCACAGGATTGAGCATATTATATTCCATGATTTTATAATTATGTCAAAATGAATCCTAATATTACGTATAACTAAAAGAACAAATAAAAAAGCAAATAAAACACATAAATTCTACCCCACATAATTAAGTGGGTCAGTTTACATCTTTTTCAAAAATTATTATTTGTATATAGTGATTAGGAATTAGTGTGAAGGTAACTTCCATGTTGTGGTACCAGGGATTGAGGGTACTCAACCACTGAGCCACATCCCCAGCCCTATTTTTTTGTGTGTTTTATTTAGAGACAGGGTCTCACTGAGTTGCTTAGTGCCTTGCTGTTGCTGAGGCTGGCTTTGAACTCACTATTCTCCTGTCTCAGTCTCCTAAAGTGATGGGATTACAGGTGTGCGCCACTTAGCCCGGCGAGAGGCCAAATTTTAAGGCTTCCAAGGAGGTGCTATGCTAAAATAGGTATCTAAGAAGAAATCATACACTTCTGTCTTGCATGCTTTAATGGAAGTATCAAGATTCTACAAGTTCCTTATACCTGATTTAAGAGTCATTCAAAACATATTTATTCTATACCTACTTTTTCATAAGGGGGGCCGAAGGCAAGGGGTTGGGGAGGAAGGAGAAGAAATAATACAGTTAAAGTGATTGAGGAGTTTAAGTTCAAAAGAAATTAAAACAGCTGTTTTTTTTTTAATATTTTGTTTTGTTGTAGATGGACACAATATCTTTATTTATTTTATGTGGTGCTGAGGATCGAACCCAGTGCCTCACATATGTGAGGCAAGCGCTCAACCGCTAAGCCATAGCCTCAGCCCCCAAAACAGCTGTTTTTTGAGGCTATTATTCTACCCTATCTCTCCTTTACCTTTGTATTATGTACTTACTAGCCACAAAAAAAACACTAAAATTAAAAAAAGTAGAGAATCATTGATTTGCAGACTTCTGTTTATTTAAATCATTTTCTTTTTCCTTGCTAAACAAAAGATGGCAAAATACAAACAAAATCATTTGTCATCACTGAAGTTTTAGGTGGAAGGATGTTTTCCTATATTAAATGGCTACTCACTCTTGCTTTCAAGTTTCAACACTACATGATTTTGTTATATGAAAAGGATAGATTAAAAAAGGTTTTAAATTAGGTCTTCACAAGACCTTCACGAGACCTAAGCGAAGAATAGATATATTGTATAGTCAGGTTGATAGATAGGGCCATTTGTTGGTAGTTGGACTTTTAATTGCATAGGCATTTACCTAATGATATTTATTCATAGTGCAAAACTCGATCTCAAAAGAATACTGAGGCCGGGTGCAGTGGCGCATGCCTGTAATCCCTGTACTTAGGGAGGTGAGACAGGAGAATCGCGAGTTCAAAGCCAGCCTCAGAAAGGGCGAGGCGCTAAGCAACTCAGTGAGACCCTGTTTCTACATAAAATACAAAACAGGGCTGGGGATGTGGCTCAGTGGTCAAGTGCCCCTGAGTTCAATTTCCAGCACCAAAAAAAAAAAAAGAATACTGAGGCATAATTAAATGGTATCAACAAGTGGCACATATTGGTATTTTTCCTGAAAAGTCATTTAATTATTAAATCATGTTGTTATAACTAGTGTGCATAATATAAAGGAGACTTTTGATGACTTGTGTTCATAGAGTTAAAAATCTTTTCTATGATATAAAGTCATATCCACTGTAACTGTTTTATAAATTCAGATTTTAAAAATTAGATTTTTTATTAACTGACTTGTAAAATAATGATTTGTTTTATGTAATCATATACACATACATATTGACATATAATGTATATATGTATGTAGAAAGTTAGAAATTAGCTTTGAACTACAGGCAGTATTTACCTTTTATTTATGTGTGATTTGGTAAACTCATTTAGAAATTAGCAATACTGTCTTAGAAAACTTCCATTTTTGTGTCTTGTCCATAGTTCCTTATTTGCTACAATTTCATTCAGAGGAAGAGATTTAAAGTCAAATTAGGTAGCTCAATTGTAGAAAGAATTGAATGAAGTAAGGTCTGTACCCTTTCCTAGACTGTAAATTCAAGGATAGTTGAGGGTTGAGTATTTGCCATAATTAGGCTGTTTTTTGGAGGGGATAGGGTGGCTACTAGGGATTGAACCCAAGGACACTTTACCACTGAGCAAATTCCCTGTCCTTTTAATTTTTTATTTTAAGACAGGGTTTCACTAAATTGCCCAAGCTGGCTTGAACTTGTTATCCTACTGCTTTGGCTTCTTGATTCACGGGGATTATAGCGGAGCACCACTGTGTCTGGCTCCTTGAATGAATATATTTAAGTTCATAGTTATATTTGCAAACATAAAAATTAATGCAGAATATTGATTGTAAATTCAACAAATTTCATTTTTATTTATGTTTATTGTTCTACATATTCTTTGCTTAAAAAAAAATCCTTGTGCTTTTTTCTGCATGTAGGATAATTTATTTAGGTTAGATGCCTAGTAATGGAATTGTTGACTCAGAATATGTGAACTTTTTTTGATGGTTCTTGATTTGTTTATTGACAAAGTGGTTTTATAAGAAGTTTATTAAGTATCAGTTTACTGCAATCAGTATTGTTTGAGTATCCATTTCATTGCATTTATATATTTAAGTGAGAATTTAAATTCCAATATTGCTTTAAAATGTCTTTCTTTGATTACCAGTGCTGTTTAACATTTTTTATTTTTTAACATGGTTGTGACGTTTGTTATTGTCTTTTTAAAATTTCTTGTTTATTATTTATCTTATTTATTTATTTATTCTACCTAGGTATACATGATAACAGAATGCATTTTGATTCATTGTACACTGTTATTGTCTTTTTAAAAAAATTTTTTTTAAGTTGTAGATGGACACAGTATCCTTACTTTATTTATTTTTCTGTGGTGCTGGCAATCGAACCCAGTGCCTCATATGTGGTAGGCAAGCGCTCTACCATTGACCTACAACCCCAACCCTTGTTATTCTCCTTATCTACTTATCTATAAAGGCTTAACATTTTTCTTTTCATATAGGTCATTTTTATATTTAAAGATGAATAATATCTCAATGTCTTCCCCTCATTCAAAAGGAAAAAGAAAACCCCACAAAACTTGATCAAGACTAATTTAGACAACAAACTGGCAAAAATAAAATATATAAGAGGTTTAATATTTTTATGTAGCCTACAACTTTGGATTTTTAATTATAAAACATTGAAAAAATTGAAAAAGGCATAAATAAGTGGGATGGTATTCTATGTTCATGAATTTTAAATATTAGGCCATTTTTATGTGTATATAGACATACATATCTTTATGCATATATGTGTATGTATATATATGTGTGTGTGTGTGCATGCACATGTGTGCACATGTGTTAGAAAAGTGCTCTATCACTGAACTATATGCCTAGTCAAAATAGAGCTGAATTATATGTGTACATACATATTGACATACATAAATGAAAGAGAGAAGAATTAGCTCTGAACTATAAGCAGTAATTTACCTTTATTTATGTGTGGGAGATTGGAAGAATTAATGTTGTTAAATTATCCATACTGCCCAAAGCAATCTACAAATTCAATGTAATCCATATCAAAATTCCAATGATATTTTTCACAGAAAATTAAAAAAAAATTATAAAGTTTATATGGAATCACCAAAGACCCTGAATAGTCAAAGCAATTTTGAGCAAAAAGAACAAAGTTGGAGGCATCATCTTATCTGACTTCAAAATATACTATACAGCTATAATAATGAAAACATCATGGCATAGATGACATAAAAACAGACACTTAGACCAGTGGAACATAATAGAGAGCCCAGAAATAAATCCACACATTTATGCTCAATTGATTTTCAGCAAAGATGCCAAGAACACACAGTGGGAAACAGCAACCTCTTTAATAAATGTTGCTGAGAAAATTGGATATCTTTATGCAAGAGAATGGATTTAGAGCTTCATCTCACATCATATACAAAAATGAACTCAAAATCATAGACTTAAATGTAACAGCTGAAAGAGAACTATTTGAAGAAAACATAGGAGGAAATCGTAATGACATAAGTTTTAGTCATGATTTTATGGATATGGCCCCAAAGCACAGGCAGCTAGAAACTAGACAACTAAAAACATTTTGCAAAGGAAACAACAGAGTGAAGAAATAACCTACAGAATGGGATAAAATATTTGAAAACTAAACATCTGATAAAGGTTTAACATTCAAAATATGTAAGGAACTCAATTCAAGAGCAAAATAACAAATAACCTGATTAAAAAATAAAGGACCTAGATGTATATTTCTTAAAACAATACATACAGATGGCCTACAGGTATATTAAAAAATACTCAGCATCGCTAACTATCAGAGGAATGCAAATTAAAACCACAGTGAAGGGCACAGTGGTTCATGCCTGATCCCAGTACTTGGGAGGCTGATAAAGGAGGATCACAAGTTTGAGGCCAGATTTAGCAATTTAGTGAGAACTTGTCTGAAACAAACACAATGAACCTGAGTATGGTGGCATAACCTGAGTATGGTGGTAATCCTAGCTGAAGCAGGAAAATTATAAATTTGAGGTCAGTCTGGGCAGTTTAGCAAGATCCTGTCTCAATTTCTTTTTCTTTTCTTTTTTCTTTTTTTACTGTGCTGGGAATTGAACCTGGGGACTTGGGCATGCCAAGCAAGCTTTCTATCACAGAGACATATCCCCACCCCCTAAAACTTTATAAAATGGGTGCGAGGTAGGATGGGGGTACTGTCAATTGAGCTTAGTGGTAGAGTGCTTGCCTAGCATGTATAAAGCCCTGAATTTAATCCTCAGTACCACAAAAAATTAAAATAATTTTTAAAAGGAAATAAAATAAACAACAGCAGCCTAAAATGAGATGTTACCTCACATCTGTTAGAATGGCTATCATTAAAAAGAAAAAAAGGGGGCTGGGGTTTTGGATCAGTGGTAGAGCACCTGCCTGGCACTGGGTTTGATTCTCAGCACCACATGTAAATAAATGAATAAAATAAAGGTTCATCAACATCTAAAAAAAAAAAAGATAAGAAAAAAAGAAGCCAGGCACAGTGGTGCATGCCTGTAATCCCAGCGGCTCAGGAGGCTAAGGAAGGAGAATCACAAGTTCAAAGCCAGCCTCAGCAAAAGTGAGGTGCTAAGCAACTTAGTGAGACCCTGTCTTTCTATAAAATACAAAATACAGTTGGAGATGTGGCTCAGTGGTCAAGTGCCCCTGAGTTCAATCCTTGGTACCAAAAGAAAAAAGGAAAAAAAAAAAAAAGCACTGATTAGGATGTGGGAAAAAGGGAACTTGTACACTGTTGATGGGAATGCAAATTAGTACAGAATTAGGACAGCCATTATGAAAACAGTATGGAGGTTCCTCAAAAAAACTACAGAAAGAATTACCATGTGATCCAGCAACTCTACCACTGGAATATATTCAAAGGAAATGAAATCAGTATATCAAAGAAATATGTGCATTCCTATGTTCATTGCAGCATTATTCCCAATGGCCTACATATTGAATAAACCTAAGTGTTCATCAATGGAGAAATGGACTTAAAAAATGTGGAATACATGTAATATCCTTCAACCTTAAAAAAGGAAATCCTGTTATTGGTAGCAACTGCATGAGTCTGGAGGACCTTATGTTAAGTCAAATAAGCCAGGCAGAGAAAGGTAAATACCACATAATTTCACTATATGTGGAATCTAAAAAAGTCAAACTTAGAGCATAGAAAATTGATTACCAGGAATTGGGAATGAGGATAATTGGGAGATGTTGGTCAAAGGATAGAAAAATTCAGTTAGGAGGAATAAATTCAGGAGATCTATTGTACAATATGGTGACTGTAGTTAATAACAATGTATTATATACTTGAAAATTGTTAAGAGTAGGTTTTGTGTGTTTTTACCACCAGTTAATAAATAAATGAGGTAATGGATGTGTTAATTAGCTTGATCTAGCCATTCAAAAATTTATACATGTATCAGAACATCATGTTGTATGCCACAAATAAATACGATTTTGTCATTAAAAAAATAAAAAATAAAGTTGCCAAAAAAAAAAAAAATCTAAATGCCCTCCTTTCTCAAAGACAATTCCTGATCAAAAGTAAGACAACATACTGGCAAAAAATATTTAAAGAAAATTTATTGGGTTTAACATTTTTATGTAGACATATACCTTAGATTTTTGTTAGTGTAAATGCCTGCAAAGTTTAATCTTTTACTGGAATCATAAAACCACCATTATGATTGCTAGAGGACGGTGCTATAATAAGAGTTGCCTCAGGCCTTCTGCAGGAGGCACAGGGATGCCTTCCCTTACTCTTAAGTAGGCCATACTGGTTTTACTTAGTTTCTGACCCATCTCTCCTAGTTGAATTTCATCTGTCATTTCTTATTTTTATTAATGTTTCTACTAGTAGCAGTAAATCATATTTCCTTCTGTGTACACATTGTATGTATTTGGTACTTATTAATTTTAATAATGGTTTGAGCATTTCTTGATTAAATTTTTAATGTAACATTATACACATATATCACTATTTAATTCCCCTGTTATCAGATATTTAGGTTGCCAGTTTTTTACTGCTATAATTTTTCCACAAGCATCATTATGAATAATTTGGATTTCTGATTAATTATTTAGAATAGTATTTCAGAATAAAAAATATTGGGTTAAAGAGTATAAAAGATTTATTATTTATTTTTAAAATTTGCTTGTTTATTTCTTTTTAAATGGGTTATGTAAACACAGGGGAAATAAATAAAAAAGTTATACAACAGTAAAACCTCCCTTTTATCATAGGCCCCTAGTCCCTGGTTTAAAAAAAAAAGTCTTGTAATAAAATATACTATTTTAACTCAAATAGTCCCACAAAGGTGAGGGGCATAGGAATGACCTGGCTCTGGTACTTGTGTATGTAAAAAATATCTATGGAAGAATATATGTGTAATGTAGATGGGCATATACAATAATACTGTTCTATACTTTTTCAGGTACTAATTTGTCTTCTCACCTTGCCATGTTATTTTCCTGAAAAACTGCATCATTTGCATTTCCATATTTTACCCTTATAGGCACTGAATGGCTGTTTAATGTTTTAAAAATCTTTGGTACATTCATTAGTGAAGTTTTTGAAATACTTCTTGTGACTAGGTGATCAAACATTCTTCCTTAGCATTGCTTACTGGCTGTATGTAACCATTCTACTTGACTTTTCATTTGTATACCTTGTTCATTATTTTAAAATTGATGTCATTATATTCTGGCATATCATTTTATACACTTGGCAAAATATATTAAGCATATTGGCCTTTTGTCATCCTATTAATTACATATCCTCTTTTCTCAGTCCTTTATTGCTGTCTAATTTTATTTGATTTTTGAAGGGGCAGTCAGCAGTTTAACGTGGTACTTTTTTTATTTTTATGCATCTCTAATCCTCTTTTAATTGTATATTTTTAAATTTAACCTCATTTTTGCTACGATCATGTGTCACATAAAATTAAGTGGGATCTCCCCATTCTTTTTCTAGTAGGTCAAAAGATTAAACTCTTGACCTATTCAAATCCAAATTATAGATTTTGAATTACTGAAGACTAGTTGAAGGAGATTGGCCCTGTTTGAACTGGAGATTGATAGAATTTGAACTGTGGAATTTTATCATTGTTGATTTTCCATTCTGTCTACTATGTAGTCGTGAGTGCGTGTGTGAATAATTGAACAACAGTAAGTTTAGTGTGTATAACATGCATAAGTCAAATGTAATTATCACTTTGAGGAAGTCCCAAGTAGACTTCCTTTTGACTTCTCTCTATGTTCTTCTCATTTTAATGTCTACCTTTAAAGCTTAGGCACCTGTCATGACTAGGGAATAAAGAAGGTATTGAGCTATATAAGATATACTTTGTATTTCTGCTCTTGTTTTTTTTCTCTCTCAAATTTTTGGTCATGATTTTGATAACTCAATCACTGATGTGCAGTTCAAAATAGAATGAAATGGAGATAATTTGAAGATATGTGGCCCATAAATCAGATATGCTTTTTCTTTAGTCAGTGTGATGTGGTGAAGATGATGATGATGATCATCATGATGGTGATGACGATGGAGGAAGAGGAGAAAGAGGAGAGGATGATGATGATCTAGGTCTATTTTTTGCTATCAACTCTTACGTGCACAATTGTTAATTTTTTCTATGTATTTAGATTATATTACAAGCTATTAGGTTGAATAGCTATACTTTATCAAAAGCACTTCAATTTCTTAAAGATGATAAAAAGAAAATATTAATTCAAAAGTATGTACTATTTAAATATTAGTAAATTCAATATTTATCTTAAAGTTTTCCCTGTATAGTAGAAATTGAAACCAAATACCTTCAAATACCTTATACCTTCAAATTACCTTCTTATGTTTGTTGATCTTATGTCACTGGGTAAAGGACCATGCTTTGATTTAACTGCATGGATGGAAAAATGTCACACTTCACTTTCCTGAAATCATTTGTGTTCAGTTTCTTTTACTTCAGGGTTTTTCTTCTAGAACTTTCTGGACATTCTAATTTCTGGTGGCTTCAGCATTTTCATTGTGGGGAGCTAATAGAAGTACATGGTATTTGTAGCTGAAGCTAAGAGCTCTTGGTATTGCTATGTGGGGTACCTCAGGAGCAAGAAGGGGACAGAAAGGAATGTTGAATGTGGGAGAAGTTGTGGCATTAGGAATCGTTACATCACTTGATAATATATTATTGGATGTAGGATAGCTAAAATAATAATAATAATTGTTATTATTTATTGTGCTCTCTAATTCTTTCAGCAATACAAGAAAAGTATTATTCTTTCCATTTGACAAATGAGGAAACTGAGATTCTGAGAAATTGTATTTTGCCCACAGTGAACACAGGTACCATAAAAACAGATGAAGAAAGTGAATTTAATTTTGGACATGGTCAATTTAAGAGAGAAACATCTTGTTAGAAATTTCACACTGTAATTTGGTGAAACAGATATGGAACTTGGGGCAGAATATAAAGTGAAAGGGATAGGTTTGGGAAATTCTGTGGACAGAGTTGATAATTAAAATACCAGAGAATTGCTGGTTATGTATTATAGATTCATCATGGCAGTAGAGTTAATTAGGTGTTCACCCATGCATTGTTTCCTGCCATTCTTTTTGGAAGATAGGTCCTAACCATCTAGAAGTATTAATTTTGTTCAAAGGAGCTTGCAGAACATAGATAGAGGTGGCATTATAGATAGATAGGTTTTCTCAGCCCCATTCGATTCCATCACCCTGTCTGTAATGATGAGCTGCTACAGCACAGATTCTAAGGTAGCAGAGTGGGCACACTCAGGGAAGGTGCTTCAGAGTCTAATGTTATTTGAAACCCTTTCCCTCATTGATTCTGATTCTTTCCCAGTACATTTTTTTTTTTCCATAAGACTCACGGCCTAGATTCAGACAGGAAGAAAGTGGGGATTATTGTTTGTAATTGTACTTGTAATTAGATATTATTTTGCCTTTCATTTTACTTGTAATTAGATATTATTTTTGTTACTTAAATAGGAAAAAATAGAAGAAACTTATTAGTGCGTTTGCTATCACAAGGATGAGATTATGAATTATAAAGAAGTAACTCATTTGACTTTAAGAAATGGGGTTTATTGAAAGGATACAGCAATAATTTTGCTATGGCCTTAACTGTTCTGAGGTCTGTCCTCTTTCCCATAGGCCCATCATGGTGACTCTGCTTTGTTCTGCCTCTTACTTTCAAATTCCCAAATTTCAAAGATGGAACATCCTTATTGTTTTGTTTTTAACATAGACCCCTATTTCTTGTGGGGTAACCATTGATTTGGCTCTGGGCCCAAGGCTTTGCAAACCACAAAGAATTGCTTGAGGCTGTTGCTTCTTACTTGGGCAGTAGAGCAGCACTGCCATTGGTGGGCAGTTTTGAGGCTTTACAGTTCAGCTTAGAAGATTTTACAAGTCTTTCTTTTCCCAGTCAAATTTGCCATCATGGTCAGTGAATAGATGATAGGGTGGGAATGGTTAGTGGAGAGGCAGTGTCTGTGCTATACATCTGAAGAACGTATGCTAAGAATCACCAGCAGTAATATTTGTTTGAAACTACAGGAGTATTCAAATTCTTGTATCCTTTCTGATATACTCTGGGGATGAGTCACACTTCCACTGGGAGATACATCTTCTGAAAGCAGCAGAAACCATATCACTTGTGTTAGGGTAGGGAAAAGAGTTTGAGGAGTACTGATCTAGGAAGTGTCTTTGAATTTGAAAAAAAAAGGGAAAATGAATGGGGAAAGAATTACATGGACAGAGCAACTTACTTTGCACAGGGTTTCTTTTTGTGTGACAGATGCATGGTATATTTTCATGAAAACGAAGAACATTATCACTTTTGCAAATGCCATTAATCTTTAACAATTAAAAATTCACTTGGCAAGAGAAGTGGTGCAGTATACAGAATTGTGGTTATTGTTACATTGTATTGTTTACTGTAAACCCAATCCAATATTGGTAAATATAGTGTAGCAGAAACTGAACTGTTGTGAGCTATCTGGGCATCTGTCCAAGATATCATTAAAAATACTGCCTCAGACTAATTTGGGCTTATGGATAATATTTTAATAACTTAACTGAAATTGAGCCACATGGTGTAGCTTAAAAACTTTGAATCCACAAGGTAGCAAGAGTAGTGTAAATGTATATTACACACTCAATATTATGCATTTGAGCAATAAATTTGTATGTAATTTTGTATTAACCTTTAAACTGTAAATGCCCACACACTTAACATGATGTTATTTTTGAAATTTACATAATACTGTAGTTTTTTTAAGTGAATTTGAATGTGTTATAAACTAAAATATTAATTGGTCTAACCGCTAAATCTAAAAAATAAGGAGAGTTTGCTAAAAAAGTGTTAAAATGGAAATTCAACACAGATTTTGGCGTGTGGTTCTGCACACAACTAGGGTTTATATTAGTATTTACTGTAAAGATTGAAGGAAATAAAGTTGTTGGAAAAGTCAAATAACTTAATCATTTGTTTTACCAATAAAATAATTTTACTTTAAGAGCTTATTAATGTTTAGTTATAAATTATTAAGTATAGAATGAGCAGTGAGGTTTTGAGAAGTGAGATGATTCAAGAGAAAAATCAATATTTTGATATTTCCTCCCCCAAAAAGATATATTTGTAGTTTTCTTTTTGTGCTATTTTAATTAAATTTTTTCTGAACATAAACATATATATTCCCATTAAAATGGTACAAGAAGGGTTTATTTTCTTTCACTGTTAGTATATAAAATTTTTGCTGTGAAAAGATGTTCATTATTTAAAGAATGAATTTTACATATTCCTCTACTCAATAAATGTTTTATTCATTTTCCAGGTTAGCACTCTATGTATATGAATATCTGCTCCATGTAGGAGCTCAGAAATCGGCCCAAACATTTTTATCAGAGGTATGTTTTATATATTTTTTGCATTGCATTTTGATTTCTTATATAATTGAGTGAAAAATATACTTTTAACAATTATTTGAAAAAATTGATTGTTATACATTATACAGTGAATGCTGAGTTATCAATATGTCTAATATAGTCTTTGTAGATTATATATATAAGCATTTTTAATATCCCAAAATGTCATTTCTGTGCCGCTTATTAGCCTAGCTACATTGCATGGCAACAATAATTAAGAAAGAAAATTTGCTTAAAAACACACCATACCTCTAGTTCTCACAATATCTTATTTTGTCATTAGTCATAATTTTGGAAAATGTGGTTTTCGTTTGCTTTTATTTTGCATAGATAATAGTTGATTGCTTTAAAATATTTTAATAATCTTATTTTGACTATTTGTTAATCTTTCTCTTCTCCTCCTTTACTTTTTTCAGCTTTGAATTTAAACTTACTCACATTGGTACTTTTTCTTTTTCAATCTTTATTATAATGAGGGATGATAAGGATATTGAGTTTTGTTATGCAGTAGGCACATAAAACGCCAACGTACATTACATATGTTACTTCTAATTCTTTTTTTTTATTAGAGTTTTATATTATACACAGTGTTTGGGTTCATCTCAAGAAACTCATACGTGCATGGAATTTGTTCACAATTCCTAATTCTCCCTTATCTCTCCCGCTTTTCCTTCCCATTCTCCTTCCCCTCTCCCATATTCCTTCCTCTACTCTACTAGACTTCCTTCCTTTCACTTGTCTCTTGATTTATATTTAATTGGTTCTTTTCACCTATGCATAAAGGTGAAGTTCTCTGTGATATATTTATATATGCATATAACATGATTTAAAAAAATTTAGTTACAGATGGACACGATACCTTTATATACATATATGATACGTATTGTGATATACATGTATTGAGACATATATAGCTGAGGATCCAACCCAGTGCTTCACACATGCTAGGCAAGTGCTCTACAACCAGCCCACATAATATGTTTTTTAAAGAATTTATTCTGGGGGGCTGGAGTGGTGGCTCAGTGGTAGAGCGCTTGCCTAGCATGCGTGAGGCACTGGGTTCGATCCTCCCCACCACATATAAATAAATAAAAAATAAAGGTCCATCAACAACTAAAAAAAATTTAAAAAAAAAAAAAGAATTTATTCTGCATTGTTTCCCCTTACCTATCTCTCCACTTTGTCTCTTTTTTTGGGGGAGGCGGGTATCGGGTATTGAACTCAGGGGCACTCGACCACTGAGTCACATCCCCAGCCCTATTTTGTGTTTTATTTAGAGACAGAGTCTCACTGAGTTGCTTAGCACCTAGCTTTTGCTGAGCCTGGCTTTGAACTCGTGATCCTCCTGCCTCAGCCTCCAGCCGCTGGGAGTATAGGTGTGCACTGCCACGCCCGGCCACTTTGTCTGTCTCTTGATCTCCTTCTGCAGTACTGATTTTCCCTTTATTTTTATGTTATTCAATCCGTTGCTCCCCCTTTCATTTATTTTACTCTAGCTTCTGCATATGAGAGAAAACATTTGACCTTTGAGTTTCTGAGTTTGACTTATTTTACTTAGCATGATATTTTCCATTTCCATCCATTCACCAGCAAATGCCATTATTTAATTCTTTTTTATGACTGAGTAGAACTCCATTGTGTGTGTGTGTACACACACACACACACATCACAGTTTTTAAATTCATCTACTGATGGGTACTTGAGTTGATTCCATAATTTATATATTGTGAATTGTGCTGCAACATTGAGGTGGCTATTATTGCTGTAACACTCCAATTTTAGATCTTTTGGGAAAATACCAAGGAGTGGGATAGCTGGGTCATATTGTGCTTATATCCCTGATTTTTTGAGGATTCTTCATAGTGCTTTCCAGAGTGATTGAACTAGCCTACATTCCCAAGAACAATATATAAGTGTACAATTTCCCCCACAACCTCATCTGCATTTATTATTGTTTGTATTCTTGATCTTTGCCATTCTGACCGGAGTAAGAGGAAATCTTAATGTAGTTTGAATTTGCATTTCACTGATTGCTAGAGATGTCGAACATTTTTTCATGTATTTGTTGGCTATTTGTGTTTCTTTGTTCGAGAAGTTTCTGTTGAGTTCTTTTGCCCATTTATTGATTGGGTTATTTGGTTTTTTGGTGTTACGTTTTTTGAGTTCTTCGTATATTCTAGATATTAATCTCCTATCAGAGGAGTAGCTGGCCAAGATTTTCTCCCATTCTGTAGGCTCTCTTTTCATACAATTATTTCCTTTGCTGTGCAGAAGCTTTTTAGTTTGATGACATCCCACTTATTGATTCTTGGGTTTATTTTTTGTACTTTGGGGGTCTTGTTAAGGTACTGCATGCTATCACCTATATGGTAAAGTGTTAACTCTATTTTCTTCTACATTGTAAAATTTCTGGTCTAAATCTAAATCTTTGATACATTTGATTTGAGTTTTGTGAGGGTTGAGAGATAGGGTTCTAGTTTCATTTTCTACTACATTCAGTTATCTTAGCACCATTTATTAAAAAGGTTGTCTTTTTTCCAAAATATATTTTTGGCATATTTGTCAATTATCAGATGGCTGTAGGTATGTGGATTTGTCTCTGTGACTTCTGTTCTGTTCCATTGGTCGTCATGTCTATTTTTATGTCAGTAATAGGCTGTTTTTGTTTTTGTTTTTACTAATGTTCTGTAGTAAAACTTCATATCAGGTATTGTGAAGCCTCCTGCTTTGCTTTTCTTGCTTAGTATTGCTTTGGCTATTCTAGATCTCTTATTCTTTTTTCTAAAATTATTAATTAATTTTATTTTTTACACAAATGGAACACAACTTTTTATTTCTCTGATTGTACATGATGGAGAGTCACACCATTCATACAATCATATCCATAAATAGGGGTAATAATGTCCATCTCATTCCACCATCTCCTCCTCCACATCCCCTCTCATTCCTTCCTTCCCTTCTACTCAATCCAAAGTTCCTTCATTCTACCCTTCCCCTGATTATGGATCACCATCCACTTATCAGAGAAAATATTTGGCCTTTGGTTTTTTTTGGGATTGGCTTACTTCATTTAGCATGATATTCTCCAACTCCATCCATTCACCAGTAAATGCCATGATTTCTGTCCTCTTTATGACTAATATTCCATTGTGTATATATACCACAGTTTCTTTATACATTCATCTATTGAAGGGCATCTAGGCTGTTTCCACAGGTTAGCTATTGTGAATTGAGCTGGTATAAACATTAAGGTTGCTGCACCACTGTAGCATGCTGATTTTAAGTCCTTTGGGTATAGAACAATGAATGGGATAGCTGAGTCAAATGGTGGTTCCATTCCCAGTTTTCTAAAGAATCTCCATACTGCTTTTCAAAGTGGTCTCATCATTTTGCAATCCCACCAGCAATGAATCAATGTACCTTTCCCCCCACATACTTCCCAGCACTCATTTTTGCCTGAATTCTTGGTAATTGCCATTCTGACTGGAGTGAGATGAGATCTTAGTTTTGATTTGCATTTCTCTAATTGCTAGAGATGTTGAACAATATTTCATATATTTGTTGATTGATTATATATCTTCTGTGAAGTGTCTGCTCATTTCCTTAGCCCATTTATTGTGCTGCTGAGAAGAAAATGTATTCGCTTGTTGATGGATGAAATATTCTATATGTTGTCTATTAAATCTAAATCATTGATTGTATTATTGAGTTCTATAGTTTCTTCAGTTTTTGTTTGGAAGATCTAGCCAGTGTTGAATGGGATCTGATAAAGTCACCCACTATCATTGTTGTTGTCTATTTGATTCTTGAAATTGAGAAGAGTTTGTTTGATGTACGTAGATGCTCCATTGTTTGGGGCATATATATTTCAATTGTTATGTCTTGCTGATGTATGGTTCCTTTAAGCAGTACAAAATGTCCTCCTTTATCCCTTCTGACCAACTTTGACTTGAAATCTACTTTATCTGATAGGAGGATGGAAACCCTTGCTTGTTTATGCAGTCCATGGGAGTGGTATGTTTTTTCCCAACCTTTCACTTTCAGTCTGTGGATGTCTTTTCCTATGAGATGAGTCTCTTGTAGGCAGCATAGTGGTGGGTCTTTTTTTTTTTTTTTTAATCCTGTCAGTCTATATCTTTTGACTGATGAGTTTAGGTCATTAACATAGAAAGGTATTATTGAGACATGGTTTGTATTCCTGGTCATTTTGGTTTATTTTTGGTTTTTGATATAACTTGGTTTTCCATTTGATTGGCCTTTCCTTTAGTGTAGTTGCTCCCTTTGATGGTTTTCAGTGTTGTTTTTCATTTCCTCCTCATGGAATATTTTGCTGAGGATGTTCTGTAGTGCTGGCTTTCTAGTTGTGAATTCTTTTAACTTTTGTTTCTCATAGAAGATTTTTATTTTGTTGTCAAATCTAAAGCTTAATTTTGCTGGATATAAGATTCTTTGTTGGCATCTATTTTCTTTCAGAGCTTGGTGTATGTTGTTCCAGGCTCTCCTAACTTTGGGTGTCTGTGTTGAAAAATCTGCTGAGATCCAAATTGATCTCTCCCTATATATAATTTGATTTCTTTCTCTTGTAGCCTTTAAAATTTTATCCTTATTCTGTAGGCTAGGCATTTTCGTTATAATATGCCTTGAGGTAGATCTGTTTTTACATTTGGTACCCTGTAAACTTCTTATATTTGGTTTTCCAATTTATTCTTCAGGTTTGGGAAATTTTCTGATATTATTTCATTGAATAGATTGCTCCTTCCTTTGGTTTGCATCTCTGTGTCTTCCTCTATCCCAATAATTCTTAAATTTGGTCTTTTGATGCTATCCCATAATTCTTGGATGTTCTGCTCATAGTTTTTTTACCATCTTTATTTGTTGGTCAACTTTATTTTCATGATTATATATTTTATCTTCATTGTCTGAGGTTCTGTCTTCCAAGTGATCTAGTTTGTTGCTGATGCTTTCTACTGAGTTTTTAATTTGGTTCATTGTTTCCTTCATTTCAAGGATTTGTTTTTGTTTTGTTTTTTTGGTTTTTTTTTCAGAATCTCTATCTTTTTATTGAAGTAATCTTTTGCTTCTTGTATTTGTTCATGTAGCTCTTTATTGAAGTGATCTTTTGTTTCTTGTATTTGCTTTCTTATATCATCCTTTTAATCATGTATATCCTGAATTCCTCTGACATTTCTTCTACTGTGCTGGCCATGGATTCTAATAATGTAGTATCTTGGCTTGATTGCATTAGGATTGCTAAGGTATTGACCACCATAGACTTTAAAATTCTGTTCTTTCACCTATATGAAAAGAATAAATAAAGTTATTTCTTAACCTGTTTCTTCAACTTGAATTTAGAAGCAATATAGTGTACTATGTAAGAGTAATAGCTTTGGGCTAGACTTTCTGGGTTTGAATTATGTTTCACATCTTTCTTACTAACTTGATTTTGTTAATTGCAGGAAGAAGATAATCATAATAATGCTTCTGAATTGTGCTATGCTAAGTTTTAAATGAATTAATGTACATAAATTGCTTAGAATAGTTCTTATCAAGTAGTAAATGCCCCAAAGTATTATTTTTTAATTTTGTGACTGATATTTTTCTATCTAGTGTAGTTTCTTTATTTAGAGTCAGGTTTAAATATATATCCTATCTGTACATGTGTGTACCACCTGTCACTTGGATGGCCCACAGTCCTCCTACCTTTTGATATCATCTTTTCTATCAAAATGGCTCCTACCCTAGACCCTAATATTGTAGGCTGTCAAGTTTTTTCCAACATCTCTGAATCTTACTTGGGGGCACTTAGGGTTCCCTTGCTGTAATTTCTTGCTCCTATTGAGTATTATAGTTCTGGTCTGCTACTCCCTCTTAAGGCTAATCCCTTTTTTATGTCTGAAATTTTGTTTCCTTCATAACTTCAAAGCTCTATTAATTCATTGCTCTTGTATATAAAGGATTCTTATAGAAGATCCGGGGGTAACTGAAAAAAAATTAATCATTGTATGGGCAACAGCATTAATTTTAATATTAGATACAACTCATTAAATTTTTTGATACTACCACAGAGAGTTTCTCACTAACTATTTTTCTATGGGTGCAATATGCCTTTAATCCTATTGACTCCTTGAAACTTCTCCCATTTTCTCTTTTCTGAATCCCCCTGGATACCCCAAAGATCTTCCTGGGACATGATTATCAGTCTCTTGATTTCTTCTTATGTAGAATAACAAGAATTAACAAGTGTGTTACTCAGCTCTTTGTTGCTGTGACCTGACAGAACAACTGAGAGGAGGAAAGGTTTATTTTGAGCTCACGTTTTCAGAGATTTAGTCTATGGTCAACTAACTTCAATGGTTTGGGCCCAAGGTGAGGCAGAACATCATGGCAGAAGGGCATGGTGGGAAAATGATACTCTGTTCAGAGTAGCCAGGAAGCAGTGGGGAGGGTTTTGTTGTTGTTGTTTTTGGTACCAGGGATTGAACCCAGGGGCATTTAACCACTGAGCCACATCCTTAGCCCTAAAAAAATTTTTTCTATTAAAAATATTTTTATATTTTGAGACAGGGTCTTGCTAAGTTGCTTAGAGCTTCATTAGTGGCTGAGGCTGGCTTTGAGTTTGCAATTCTCCTGCCTCAGCCTGCAGAACCACTGGGATTAAAGATGTGTGTCACAATGCTTGGCAGAAGATGAACCCTTCTATGGCATGCCTCCAGTGACTCATCTGTTACATTTACCACACAGTCAGCCCATTCAAACTAAGGTGAACTGATAAGTTATAGTCTCATAACCTAATCATTTCAGCTTTGAATATTCCTGCATTAACATTGGAGCTTTTGGCGGTCACCTCATAATCCTGACCATAACATTGAGTATTTGTTTTGCTTTTAATAATTCTTTCCTCTCATATCATTCCTAAGGACCTCTGTTTTTATGGATCGAGGAATAGATTCAAAAATGAAAAACAAATATAGAAAGGATCCATTAAGGAATTTTCCCAGTTAAAAATATTTTCCTTTAAGAGGACGTCTTCCTTCCCTCTAAAGCAAACAGTACTGCCCAATAAAACTTTCTGTGATTTTGAAAAGGATATCTTGCTGTCTAATAAGGTCCCTATTAATTTTATGTGACTGTTTAGTACTTGACGTGTGGCTGGTGCAAATAAGGATTATTAAGTTAACAACTTTAAATTATGGGAGCCACATGTGAATAATAGGTATCATGTTAAATAGCACAGTTTTAGATTATCTACTTTAAAGTACAGTCATACTTCTTTTCCTCTTATATTGATTTTAATTTTTGAATTGATATATAAAAATTTTACTTAAATTTTATTCTTTATTTACATTTAGTTTAGTGTATAGATGCACCCATACATGGAATATTTTAGAAAATTTGTGGGAATGTTGTTATATCTAAGTTAGAAATCTCAGCAATTTTATCTTGGAACAAATTTGTGTATAGGTATACAGTCTTAACACAGAAACTGGTTTTATCCTTTTATGGTATTAAAAGAATTTTTGAATATTCATTCAAATTTAAAAACTATTATGAAGCATTCAGGAATACTCTGAAAAGTTTGGATCCCTTGAGTTTCTAATGTGCTACTGTGCCGTTGGAGATGTTGTTGAAATGGGTTTGTATCTGCCAAAAAGGTACTATATTGACAGGGCCAGAATTTCCAAAAAGGTGCTGCTGACTTCCAGAATTGCTGCTGACTTCCAGAATTACCCCATCCCTGCTGTTGGAGCAGCAGCACCAACAGCTTCACTTTTGAAGCCAGAGACAGGAAGTTTCTCTTCTTCCTCTTGCCTTTTGATCTCCTGCTAGTGTCTCCTGATGTCAGAATTTAACAGGAAGCCAGCTGGCAGAGAATAAGAAATATAATTTCCAGAATCCCAGCTCTAAGTATAGAATGGACTGTACAGAAAGGTGAATGTGGGGCTGTGAGACAATACGTAAATTATTAGTAGAAGTATAGCTCGCCAGAAGCCAATGAAGATGAAAATTTTAGCAAATGTGTATGTGCTTGTGTGCACATGTGAGCATATCTGTTTATGTTTGTGTGTATCATTTTTTCTTTGCACAGATGTTACTTTATTATACACATTTTTCTAAGTTTTGATTGTTTTGTTTCTTGTTAAGATTTTGAAAGTTTTTAATATTGGTTATTGAAATATAATTTTCCTTTTTTTTAATATTTATTTTTTAGTTGTAGGTGAACACAATATCTTTATTTTATTTTTATGTTGTCCTGAGGATTGAACCTAGGGCCTTACATGTGCTAGGCAAGTGCTCTATCACTGAGCCACAACCCTAGCCCTCATAATTCTCCATTTATGGTTGTCGAATATTTCCTTCTATGAAACGTGCTGTGATATATTTCATCAAGCCCATACTGATGGAAGTTTAGGTTATTTCCTGTCTTTTGCAATCATAAATAATGCTTTAATGAATACTGTTTCATATATATGAAAAAATATATATCTACATATATATAAAACATTGCACACTTGACTATATTTGTATGATAGGGTAAATTACTATTGCCATATCAGATAGTATATAATTTATGATTATACCTTGAGGCATGTTTTATCCCAAATATATCTTGTTCATGATGCAATGGTTGGTCTGAGTAGAAATGCTGAAAATGCTAGATCTTTTGAGAGAGACAGAATAATCTCAGATGAGGAACTCTAATGCAGAAATATGACAGATGAATGGGTCTCAAGATGTATATAAAAGTCACAAGAGGATACAGCTTGTAGCTGATTCAATGATGGAAGGAAAAGAGGTGGATAGTTCAACAGGAAATAGCCTTTGGGGAAGGAAATATACATTGGGACTGTGATAATGGAAAAAGGAAAAACTGGATAGTGGTGGAAAACTTGTTGGAATAGATGCCACCCAAATATCTAACCAGTCCTGAAGCCCATGAAGCAATACAACAGAAAATACCTCTTCATAAATAACAGAAAAATTGTTTTTAAAATGACAGTTGGCATTTAGTGGTATTTTTTTGTCCATTTTTCAGTACTACCAATCATTAATGCATGTCTGTTAAAAAAATACATAGATGAATAAGATTTTAAAATGGAAGTCTTCTGTTAACATTTTCTAGAAAATAATGGTAAATTTATATGCATCCAAAGGCACACACATGCATCAAAACTTACAATCACTGTTGGTGAATGTTTCTCAGGTTTTTTTTCTAATTTCCATTTTTTCTAAGAATGCTTTAATGAATGTGGCTTACATTTCTACAGGGCAGGGTTAAACTTGTTTTGAGTACCATTTTATGCTTTCTGTAAACAATATCTAGAACAGGGATTTGTTTAGATGCATAAACCCCATTCAGTATAGAAACATATTTCTATGTAGAACCATCTCTTCTTTGTAAATACTTAAAGCATAGCTTTACTTGTTGTTTATAAGAGGATGACTTCTCTGTTCAATGTGATGGATCCATGTTCTAGCTGCTCCTGGCATGGCTTTGTAATTTAAGGTGAAAAAGATGATATATATATATATATATATATATATATATATATATATATATAAAAGATGATATATATATAAGGTGAAAAAGATTATATTTCAGTGGACTCACTATATAGTAAAAAATGTTATGAGGCAGAAAGAGATGATGTATGTGAAGCATTTTGAGTTTCTTTAAGGAATAATCAGATGTAATATTTTAAAAATACACACAGATTGTCTTCAGACTTCCTCACATAAAAGAACACACCAAATATAAGCCATACAGGTAGTTTCTTAGACCATTTTATCTCCTGAAATAGCTGGTGATTGGTTGTGGATGTGTGTGAAGGAGACTGTTTAGTGACTGATATATTGCAGTGGGACTTGTCAAACTGTGAGTCTAATCCTACCGCCAGCATACCCTAGCACTGAGACCTAGTTATGCCACTTTATCTCCTTCATAAGTCATCTCACATTCTTCTTTTAATTAAAAGCAATAATTAATTAGCAATATTTGCTTTATTTTATTGATATTTTTTGCAGAGTCAAAATGAACGGAGATGAAATATAAGAATACTACTTTGAAAAACTTGCTGTTTATATGATTAGGTTGATTTCAGTGATAAGGAATATTAGTGTGTATGGGACGCATTTGTGAGGTCCCATTCTTATGCCCTTTCAGTGAGAAATAAGTTAATGTAAGGCAAAAGATTAAGAGAAGAATGGGACAGGTTTTGACTAAATTATAATTTCATCAGGACAGCAGAGTTTCATTTCTCTGAAGTCTTGATTTAGTCAGTTTTTATTTTTGCTGCTGCTACCAAAAGACCCAACAAGAAAAATTTTAAGGAGGAAAAGTTTATTTTGGGGCTTACAGTTTCAGAGGTCTCAGTGCATAGACAGCCAGCTCCATTCCTCAGGACTCAAGGCCAGGCAAGAATATCATGGTGGAAGAGTGTGGTAGAGGCAAGCAACTCAAGATACTGTAGCAGGAAGCAGAGCAAATTCTGCTCAACAGGACAAAACATCTACCCCAAAGGCATGCACCCAGGGACCCACCTCCTCCTGCCACGCCCTACCATACCAGCCTAAAGTTACACTTCAGTTAATCCCTATCAAGGGATTAATTCACAGATTGGTTTAAGGCTCTCATAACCCAATCATTTCACCTCTAAGACTTCTTGCATTGCCTCACACATGAGCTTTTGGGGCACACCTCACATCCAAACCATAACAATTTTCATTAAGTACTATTCCTTATTTTTCAGGAACCAAGAAGACACAGTGTTGATCAACTAAAATTATCAGATAAAGGTGACATAAATGTACCAATATTTATTTTATTATTAAGAAGAGTTCAAATTAAGATCTGGCTTATGTAATATGTCCTGGTTTATTATTCATATTTAGTATTTCTAACTTTATTAATTACTGGAAATTCTTCATTTAACACTCTTAAAATGGTTATCACATTTCTTTTTTTTTTTTTTTTTTAATTTTTTTGTTTTAGTTGTAGATGGACACATTGTCTTTATTTTATTGCTTTGTATGTGGTGCTGAGGATCGAACCCAGGGCCTCACGCATGCGAGGCAAGTGCTCTACCGCTGAGCTACAATCCCAGCCCCACATTTCTAATATTTGGAAAAATGTTTGTTTTTTGAGAACAAATTGCTTGTCTACTTCAAAGTGCTCATTGCTTTACATTTATGTAATTAAGAACTCTAAAAATGCAGTGAGCTTCAATGATAGTAATGGTGCTGGGTTTTGATCTCTTCCTTTAAGTTGTTACCCCTTCCCATTTAGTAGGGCTACTTTTTGAGTTTATATTTTAAAAGTTTTGCTTTTCTTTTTTAAAGTCACTTGGGGATAAAATAACTAAGTTCTTTTATAGTAGATGATGTAAAGAATTGGTTGACTTTTTTGAAATACCATATTTGTTTACTTTTTCAAAATGTTAAGGACCTTTGAATAAATGTTGCTACTTGGGGTATTAAGCCATTTTTATTATTTAAACTAAAAAACTAAGGAAGATCCTTATGCACAGATTTATTGTGAGGCATTTCTGGATCTTATTATTTCTTTTCTTTTATTTATTTATTTATTTATTTATTTATTTATTTATTTTGGTACTGGGTATTGAACTCCGAGGCACTTGACCGCTGAGCCACATCCCCAGCCCTATTTTGTGTTTTATGTAGAGACAGGGTTTCACTGAGCTGCTTAGTGCCTTGCCCTTGCTGAGGCTGGCTTTGAACTGGTGATTCTCCTGTCTCAGCCTCCCAAAGTGCTGGGATTATAGGCATGAGCCATTGTGCCCGGCTCTTACTATTTCCGACTATGAACTGACTTCATTATTTTTCTCTTTTCTCTCTGCCCCTTCACTGGTTTATTTCCCTCTGTACCATTTGTCATCTTCTAATATAAAAACAATTTGTCCCTCTCCCCCTTTTAATTAGT
The DNA here is from genome assembly GCA_004024805.1 of Geosciurus inauris. Taxonomy (NCBI): domain Eukaryota; kingdom Metazoa; phylum Chordata; class Mammalia; order Rodentia; family Sciuridae; genus Geosciurus; species Geosciurus inauris. The sequence continues at coordinate 25,479 of PVHX01011362.1, read as the reverse complement.
TTATAGTCTACCTTCCTACAAAGCATAATCTTGAAGAAAGGGATTTTTTTAAAAATTCATTTTATTTTTTTACACAAAAGGAGCACAACTTTTCATTTCTTTGGTTGTACATGATGTAGAGTCACACCATATGTGTAGTCATACATGTATCTAGGGCAATGATGTCCATCTAATTCCGCCATCTTTTCTGCCCCCATGTCTCCTTTCCTCCTCACCCTCCCCTTTGACCAAAGTTCCTTTATTCTTCCCATGCTCCCTCCCCTATTATGGATCAGCATCCATCATCAGAGAAAACATTCAGCCATTGGTTTTTGGGATTGGCTTTCTTCGCTTAACATGATATTCTTGAACTCCATCCATTTATCTGCAAATGCCATGATTTTATCCTCTTTTAATGCTGGGTAATATTCCATTGTGTATGTATACCAATGTTTCTTTATCTATTGAAGAGCATCTACATTGGTTCCACAGTTAGCTATTGTGAATTGAGCTGCTACAAATATTGAGGTTGCTGGGTCACTGTAGTATGCTGTTTTAAAATCCTTTGGGTATAGACCAGGATAGCTGGGATAGCTGGGTTAGATGGTGGTTCCATTCCAAGTTTTCTTAAGGAGTCTCCATACTGCTTTCCAGATTGGTTCTACCAAATTGCTGTCCCACCAGCAATGTATGAGCATGCCTTTTCCCTCACATCCTCACCAACACTTGTTGTGGTATTCTTGATAACTGCCATTCTGACTGGCCTAAGATGAAATCTTAGAGTAGTTTTGATTTGCATTTCTCTAATGGCTAGAGATGTTGAATATTTTTTTCATATATTTGTTGTTCGATTGTATATCTTCTTCTGAGAAGTGTCTGTTCAGCTCCTTAGTCCATTTATTGATTGGGTTGTTGTTTGTTTGTTTGTTTGTTTTGGTTTTAAGTTTCTTGAATTCTTTATATATCCTGGAGATTAGTGCTCTGTCTGATGTGCAGGTAGCAAAAATTTGCTCCCAGAATGTAGGCTCTCTGTTCACCTCACTGATTGTTTCTTTTGCTGAGAAGAAGCTTTTTAGTTTGAATCCATCCCATTTATTGATTTTTGATTTTATTTTTTGTGCTTTAGGATTCTTGTTAAGGAAGTCAGGTCCTAAGCCAACATGATGAAGATTTGGGCCTGTTTTTTCTTCCATTAGGTGCAGAGTCTCTGGTCTAATTCCTAGGTCCTTGATCCACTTTGAGTTGATTTTAGTGCAGGGTGAGAGATAGAGGTATAATTTCATTTTGCTGCATATGGATTTCCAGTTTTTCCCAGCACCATTTGTTGAAGAGGCTATCTTTACTCCATTATGTTTTTGTCACCTTTGTCAAGTACGAGATAACTATTTTTTTATTTAAAAAATAAATAAAACAATTAAACAACAATTTAATGTCCATAATATAAAGGTTTCCACAATTAAGATGAAAAATACAAGTAAAGCAAAAGTTAACGGTAGATAAGCACAGATAGTGTAGATAAGATAGACAAAATGTCAATAAATACAATAATGCTCAAACTCACTTGAAAATGCAAAATTAAGTTATCTCTTTTTTATAATCTCTAGTCCTAAATTATTTTTGATAATACCTAGAGCATTATCATGCATGAAACCCTGCTAAGCAAGAATATTAAAGTACAGAACAATACATACAGTTTATATAAAACACTGACACTTATACTATAGGTGTAAATGCAGAAATATGCACACTGGAAAACATGGAAGAAGATGAACAGTAGTCAAGAAAGGTCACCTTTGTGGGTGGAGATTATGAGATTATAGGACAGCTCACTTTCTTTCCTTTACTTTTTCTTTTCTTTTCTTTCTTCCTTTCTTTCTTTCTTTACCAAGAATTAAATCCAGGGGTACTTCATTACTGAACCACAACTCAGAATAGTTTTATTTTTTATTTTGAAACAATGTTTTGCTAAAATTCTTAGCATCTCTCGAAATTGCTGAGGCTGGCCTTGAACTTGCAATCCTCTTGTCTCAGTCTTCCAAGCTGCTGGGATTACAGACATGTGACACTGCACTCAGCAAGACATCTCGCTTTCTACTTATATGCCTGTACTTACTATCTATCTATCTATCTATCTATCTATCTATCTATCTATCTATCTATCTGTCTATTTATTTATTTTGGCACCAGGGATTTTTTTTTTTAATGTTTTCTAGGTCTGGACCATTGGTCTACATGTCTGTTTTGGTGCCAGTACCATGCCGTTTTTGTTACTATAGCTCTGTAGCATAGTTTAAGGTCTGGTATTGTGATGCCTCCTGCTTTACTCTTCTTGCTAAGGATTGCTTTGGCTATTCTGGGTCTCTTACTTTTCTAAATGAATTTTGCGATTTTCTATTTCTATGAGGAATATCATTGGGATTATGATTGGAATTGAATTAAGTCTATGTAGTGGTTTTGGTAAGTATGGTCATTTTGACAATATTAATTCTGCCTGTCTAAGAACAAGGGAGATCTTTCCATCTTCTAAGGTCTTCTTTAATTTCTTTCTTTAGTGTTCTATAGTTTTCATTGTAGAGGTTTTTCACCTCTTTTGTTAGGTTGATTCCCAAGTATTTTATTTTTTTGAGGCTATTGTAAATGGGGTACTTTTCTTTATTTCTGTTTCAGAAGATTCGTCACTGATGTACAGAAATGCATTTGATTTATGGATGTTGATTTTATATCCTGCTACTTTGCTGAATTTATTAGTTCTAGAAGTTTTCTGGTAGAATTTTTTGGATCCTCTACATATAGAATCATGTTGTCAGCAAAACTGATAGTTTGAGTTCTTCTTTTCCTATTTGTATCCCTTTAATTTCTTTTGTCTAATTGCTCTAGCTAGAGTTTCAGGGACTGTGTTTATTAGAAGTGGTGAAAGAGAGTATCCCTGTCCTGTTCCAGGTTTTAGGGGGAATGGTTTCAATTTTTCTCCATTTAGAATGATACAGGCATTGGGCTCAGCATAGATAGCTTTTACAACATTGAGATATGTTTGTATTATCCCTAGTTTTTTTAGTGTTTGAACATGAAGGGGTGCTGCATTTTGTTGAATGCTTTTTCTGCATCTATTGAAGTGATCATGTGATTCTTATCACTAAGTCTATTCATGTGATGAAGTATATTTATTGATTTCCATATGTTGAAGTAACCTTTCATCCCTGGGATGAACCCCACTTGATTGTGGTGCAGTATCTTTTTAATATGTTTTTTATTCACTTTGCCATAATTTTATTGAGAATTTTTGCATGTATGTTCATTAGAGAGATATTGGTCTGAAGTTTATTTTCCTTGATGTGTCTTTGTCTGGTTTTGTTATTAGGGTGATGATATTGGCCTCATAGAATGAGTTTGAGAGGGTTCTCTCTTTAATAAAGGGATTTTTGTCTTTTGTCTTCACTGCTATCCAGTGCTTTGAAAAGATACCATATAAATACCCATCCAGATTTCAAAATTCTTAAATTACTTTGTAAAATGCAGTTAGTCTAAACTTTAAGTTTTGATGGATATTGACTTTGTTTTAAATTTTTGTAATGGTAAAGTCAAATCATCTGAAATATAAATAATTGGAAAGTCAATATCACCATGGCTTTTTAAACTCTTACTTCATTCATACCCCCTGAAGTTAGAAATTTGTTTTAAAATGCAATCATTAAGGTATAACTTAGTCTGCATATTAAGCCCAGTCTCTTGAAAATTCCTCAGTCAATGGTGATAACAGATGTTCATGTTGATGTTAATAATGGTGATTTTGATATGCATTAAGATCCTGAAATGCCTTCTGATTCACTGGAAGGAAGGAATGGTGGAAGGCAGGAAGGCAGGCAGACAGACTTCAAAAGTTGAGTTCTTCTAGAGTACATTGTATTAAGCGAAATAATTCAGACACAGAAAAATAAATACCGCATGTCCTCACATATATAAGGAAGCTAAAAAGTTTATCTAGTAGAAGTAGTGAGCCTGAAAAGGTTTAGGGAAAGTGAGGATGGAGGGAGGATAGTTAAAGGTACAGGGGCGCAGTTAGTAAGAACAACAACTTCTAATGTTCTAAAGCATGGTAGAATGACTATAGTTGACAACAATTAATTGGATATTTTGAAATAAGTAGTAAAAAGGGTTTTGAATGTTCCCAACACAAAGAAATGATAAATGTCAGAGGTGATAGGTAATACCTTAGGTAATTAAGGTATTTAATATGATATTAATATAATTATATGTTATAATTATATGTTATATATATTAATATAATTAAGGTATAAGATATATTAATATAATTAAGGTATTTAATATGATATGATATCTTGATCTTACCATTACATACTATGTACATCAATTGACATATCACACTGTATTATATAAGCATGCAATTACCTTGTGTCAATTCAGACATATATATGTACTTTTTAAAAGTTGAGTTCTTTTTAGGTTGATTTCCTTTTTGGCATCTGAATACATAGTCAGTTAAATAGAACACTAATTCCCAAATTTTTAAAATAAATAACAGCTTAATTTTGTTCAAATGATTAACACTTACTTTTTCCATTTATACCAGAAGCATAGAAAATTTTTCCTTAGTCTCAACTCTGATTACTGTTTTCCTACTTGTACATATGATTTCCACCAAGATATTTTATACTGTTTTGATTAGTAAGTAAAATAGGTGACAAAATTGTTTGTCACCTACCTAAATACTTGAATATTTTTATACAAAATATCACTGCAGTTTTATGAGTACTGGTGATAGTGATGCTGGAATAAATTTTTATAGCAGCACTTTTCTAGGTAAAAGAAAAAGTAACCACAGTAGCTAACAGTTATCAGGCATTTTCTATGTCAGTCACTCTAAGTGATTTTCATGTACTAACCAGTTTATTCCTCACAGCAACCCTTGGAAGTAGGTAACTCCTATTATCCCACTTTATAGTTGAGGAAGTGGTAGCACAGAAGACTTAAGTAATTTCCCCCAGTTCACACAGCTAGTATATAAGGAAGCTAAATTTATGCCCATATCTCATTCTGCTTAAAAGTAATATATTTTTAGTGTTTGTACTTTATGAGGGGATATTGGGTGGTGGTGTATCAATCAGGATCCACATATTATTATTTCCTCATACTATATTCTCTGTTGATCATTAAGTGTTTCAACAGAGAATATAGTATGAGGAAATAACTAAACAGGTTTTAAAAAGCAAGGGACTGTAGAATATATAAAGTTATATAAATCAGTAATTACCACAAGTAATCAACAGAGCTGGTGGATCAAAAGAAAGAAGTGTGGTTATCAGTATATTAGATGGAAAACCTGCAAAGCTGAATCTTAGACCTCTAAGTAAAGAGAGCTCACTAGTCACTCTTAAGCTTAGTGGAGCCTTGTGGAACTGGGCTGTTCAGACCTTTGAGAGCTATTGCCTACCTGTGTTGGTGCTTCTGAGGGGGCATGAAGAGATGGGTTTTGGTTGTGTTAGAAAAAGCTAGAGTGGAACCAACTGTTGTCTTCACTGGAATGAACTGCTACTGCTGGGGCAAACCTGACAGGAATAGCAAGGAACAGGGAGCACGCCTCTCCTCCTCTCTCCTATTTCCATTCTCCTTAAAAAAGAGCCTCTCAGTTTATGGAACCTAGCAGGAAACCATTTAATGAAGAATTAAGGTAGTGACCCCAGCCCAAGCATCCCAAATTACACAGAAAGATGGATTTGGAGTTGAGACAAAAGCCTGATAACCTGCATAATGGGAAGCAAATTCAGGAAAATAATGGTGACATCTTCTCTCATAGACTAATTCAGTTTACAAGGCACTATGTGAAATCAGTACTTGGAAAACTCCAGCAAAGAATAATGTGAAAATGATTAAAAACATTAAATTCACCTTTTAAAATGGAAAAAAATATTGCTTTGTAATATGTGTGGGAAAAAGTATTAGGAAAGTATTTAATATCTCTTTTATTCATTTTAGATAAGATGGGAAAAAAACATCACTTTGGGGGAGCCACCAGGATTCTTACATTCTTGGTGGTGGTAAGTATCTTTTATTCCATTTTTACTACATAGATAATGCATTCCGGTAGGCTTGCACTATACTTGTTTATTACTTCATGCTTCTCTTTTAATTTTTACTGTTTAAAATTGTTATTTGAAAGCCAGCACTTTTAAAAAACAAAACTCAAAATTAGCATTAGTGGTCTTTGCCTTAAGGATGTTACTATTGGGTCAAGATGGAATTGAAACCACTGTAAGTATAAGTTGAATCTCCAAACATAAGTATGATTATTGTATTTGTTTGTTAGAATTGCCATAACAAAATATCAGAGAAAGAATGGCTTAAACACAATCTAAAGGCCAGAAATCCAAGACCAAGGTGCCAGAATAACTGGTTTCTGATAAAGGCCCTCTTTTTGGCTTGTAGACAGTCACCTTCCCACTATGCCTTTACAGGGTAGAGGGAAAGAAAGAAAGAAAGCTTTTTGTGTCTCTTCTTATAAGGGCACTAAATTCCATAATGAGGGCTCTACCTTTGTGACCACAACCAAATGTAATTATCTTCTAAAAGTCCACTTCAAAATACCATCACTTGGAGAGTTTGGACTTCAACATATGAATTTAGAGGAAGTATACAATTCAGTCTATAGCAGATTTTTTTTTCTTTACTTGCAGTGGCAAATGAGGATGGTACTTTTTTCAATTCTCTGCTCATTGACTAGCAATAAGGTTTCTATCTGTAAAGTGGGCTATTAAATTGTCATAATGCTAGCTCCCTACATAGGTAATCATAAGCTTCAGAACACCATTCCTGTTTCTTCTTTGAAGCCTCATTTTTCCTCTTGGAGGATTGGGAATGGGAGATAATTTGATAGGCCAGTCCTATTCCAAAATAACAGCCATCCATGAAACAAAAAATTTCCAAGAACAAGAGGGGAATAAATTTTAAATAAGCAGGTACTGAAATAAATTTATCTTCATTTTTCTCAAGATGTTAAAGCATATTCATGAGAAATGGTTTCTTGATAAAGTGCTAAGTAGATACTAAACTATTCATATGGATTTTTGTTTCTTGTTTGCCTTGAAGAATTAATTTCATAACTTCATATTTCTTTGTGTTTCTGCCATATGGTGGTGGTGCCTTAATTTTTATTTATTCATATGCTTTGAGCAAATTTCTCTTTGCAAACTTAGTAAAATTTATTTATTGCATACTGTCAGCAAATACTTATTGAGTATCTTATATGTACCAGGTGCTTTACAAGGTACTGTGGACACACCAGTGAATAAAATGGATATACATCCTTCCCCTGTTGTTGATGAGAATCTATTGGGGAAAACAAATAGCTCAATAAGCAGTAAGAAAGAAATGTTTTATGGGATATGCAGAATACCATCTAGGCATATACTGAATACATTTCACCTGGAGGTGCTTTTATCTAAGCCAAGACCTTAAGTATAAACACAGTTATTCCGAGAGACATGGAGAGACAAAGAAGAGGGAATTTCTGGATCGATCCTATGATGTTTGAGGAGGAGGGGTAGACAGAGAGATTATAGCATGTAGAAAGAGTAGAAAGAATTTCAGTGTATTGGAAATTGAGGCGATAGGTGATTAAGGATGAATCTGGAGAGACAAACGCGGAGTCTGAATTTACTTATAAAGACAGTCCCTGCAGGTAAGTCTTCCAGCAGGAGAGTACTCATCTTAGAGTAATATATCTTAACAATATCATTGTAGTTCTACAGAGTAAAGAAAACGAATGGAACATGAATCAGTCCAGAAGTAGAGAAGTACTTAGAAAGCTATTTCAGTGAGAAGAGAATGGTTGCCTGAGGTAGTGTATAATCAGTGAGGAACAAGAAAAGTGGAAGGATGGGGGTTGGGATGTAAGTCTTGAAATAGCACTGGAAGGATTTGGAGTTCACCTTTGTGGGCATGCTGGAAATACGTGGCATCCTGGTGGAGATGTTGATCAGGCAGCTGGTTAGATGTGTCTGATATCTAAAAGAGAGAAAGATGGGTAAATGGTATTTCCCGTGAATGAGGAGAAAAATGGAGTTTGTATAGAACACTTGCATCTTTAGCATTTAAGAGATGAGGAGGAAGAATAGGCTGCAAAAGAGACAAGACCCAACTAAACAGGTAGGAGGAAAACCAGGAGAGTGTAGCATCATAGAAACCAATAATAAGGGAGGGTTTTGAGAAAAAAGAAAAAAGTTTAAAAGTGTCAACTGTGGCTGAAAGGTAAAATAATAGGAGTGAATATGTCCTTCCTGGATTTAGTGAAAAGGCCATTGGTGACTTGTGCAAAATGAGTAATGAGGGCTGGTGGTATAGCTCAGTGGTAGAGCACTTGCCTAGCACATGTGAGGCACTGGGTTTGATACTCAGCACCATATAAAAATAAATAAATAAATAAATAAAAGTATTCTGTCCATCTACAACTAAAAATATTTTTTTAAATGAGGAATGAGCAAGGAAGCCATTGTTCCAGATTGAGAAGTGACTGGGAAGTTGGGAAGGAGGAGATGCTGTGTATAGTCAATTCATTTAAAAGTTCAGTTATGATGAGGAATAAAGGAGTATTGTAGATGTAAGTAAAGTTTTTCATTTTAGGTTGAAGAGACTTGAGCATATTTCATGTTTACAAGGAGGAGTCAGTTTAGAGGCTGAGGCTGAGGACACAGGGAGATGGGAGAATTAGTGGTGTGAACCCTTCAAGGAGACTAGGGAAAGGGGGCATATAAGACACAAATATTGGAAAATGAAAGAAGGAGGACAGAACCATCTCCACAATTGTGGTGAGAGTAGATATAGGAATGTTTATAGGTTTTATGGTAAGAAATTTGGTTCTTAATTCTGATGGCTTTTGTTTTGTGTGCAAGTTAGCATTTGAGCATTTCTGCTTGAGAGAAAGCTGACTAGGAATACATATAAAACACTGCTAGGCGGTGTTGAAGGCCTAGTTAATATTGGTGCATATAAGTTTATTGCAGCACCAGTATGGCCAGGTATGTTACTTTTTTGCAGCAGCAATTGGTAGAGCATGGACATGGTAGGCCTTTTTAAAAATACATTTCTTCTATTAGAAACATTTCCTGTTTAATGCCTTGTATACTAATCTCTCAACATCTTCTTTAAAAGAAGAAAACAAAAATTCTTTTCTAGTGCCATGTATATGGTTACTTAGTACATTACTTAATGCTATAATCTTTTTAATCTCCTGAAAGCATGCCTTACTAGAAGTCCTGTGGTGAATGGAACCGCACTTGGTCAGTTGTGGTTGTGGGTTTCCCTTGTTTGTCTCACATACATATGGCAGGAACAGGTGCAGTCATTTGGTTGAGAATTCTTCCTGTATTTGGAACAACGGTTCATTACAGTTAAAGCATCATCATAGTGCTATTTTTGGGGGGTTTAGGACTGATCTCTTATGTGATATTATAAAAGTCAAACTCTCATTTTTATAGTATGTTTTGATGATATCTAGATCTGGACTATACATTCTTAACTATTTCTGAATGTCATTGAGTCTCTTCATCTGTTAATACCTTTATACTTTGTATGTTTTGAATTAGCTATACAAAGTGTCATAAAAAACATCTGAGACTTGTCTCCCTGTTGGATCAGGGTTAACAGTGAGAATTTTAAGTTTTCCATTATAGCATTAATTTTATTTCTTGTACCTATTTCTCTTTTACTACCTTTCTTGTGGATATAACCTGGTCTTATACTATAGATGGTTGATAATAAATTACTGAATTTATAGATGGGTGACAATAAATTACAGATGTTTTTTGCATCTGCTTGACTAGCTTTTTTTGTTATCTGTTGTCAGAGGTGCATATAAAATCTGCCAGTGCTTTTCCTTTTTTTGATGGCTTTTGGATTCAGGGGAGCCCTTCCTGTATGGCTTTGATTGTTCAAAGTAACTAATTTTTACTTAGTTGGATATATCAAAAAATTCTAAATAATTAGCACATAAATATTTTCAGACTATATTTGTTCAACTTAAATCTAGCACATGTACAGTAATGTTTTTAGTTTTAATGTATTTTTAATGTTTTTAGGTTTTCTCCCTAAAATTATTAACATACTCTTTCAGGTACCTACTTTAGCTATATAAATAAATGATTCTTAGTAATTTTGAGGTCAGGGGCTCCTCTGAGAAATGATGAAAGCTGTGGATCCACTGTTCTAGAAAAATGCCAAATCCTAAACTGTTCTTATCATTGTATATAGCAAAACCATTATTGTAGGTTCTAAATCCAGTAGAAGCTAGACCTTTTAACTTTCAACCCCTTTTTGGGGGGGCATGGGTTCCTGGAGATTGAACTCAGGGCCACTTGACCACTGAGCCACATCCCTAGCCCTATTTTGTTTTATTTAGAGACAGGGTCTCACTGAGTTGCTTAGCATCTTGCCCATTGCCGAGACTGGCTTTGAACTCAAGATTTTCCTGTCTTAGCCTCCTGAGCTGCTAGGATTACAGGTGTGTGCTATTGCACCTGGCTGACCCTCTGCTCTTTAGAACTGGGCTTCTTAATCTGTGATCTAGGTTAGGAATTTAGGACCATATGGTTGACTTTTTACATCTACTAGGAAAGCTGTTGATGTTGTTAAAGTTTAGAGGATTAGGATGACATGTATTCTTCAGGAATTTACTGGTTGGTCAAACTAAGACTGTTGATGGACCAATTTTGTTACTTCTTCTATTTTTTTAACAGAATATTTGAAATTGGAATTGTCCCAATATTTAAGCCTCCTTACTGAATATAAAGCACAAAACTATGCTGCCCTCAAGGCAATTAGTAATAGGAGAGAGAAACAATGAAAAGTATTATTATGGCAGTATATACTAGTTATAAAAGCAATACAAGAGCAATTTTAAAAAGGGTTAGAAAAGGCTTCATAAAGAGAATCTAAGCTAACATGAAAGTTGAATAAGGAAAAAATATTTTAGGTGAGGAATAGCTAGTATAAAATCTCAAAAGGAACGATAGTTTGAACCAATTGATCTATAGGTGCAATACTAGGAAAAGATGGAATCTAAAGCTAGAGACAAAAGCAGGGGTCACATTATTAAGTCCTTCGATACATCAAGGACAAGATGTATGGTCTGATTAGATTTGTGCTTTTAGATGTTCGCTTGGCATCAACATACAGGTGGATTGAAGAGGGTTGAGAACAGAAGTGGACACCAGTTTACAAGGTGCTTATAAGAAAAGTTTTCGTTCCTGAGTTCTGTCTATATTGAGGCATCCATAGGTCACTGGCAGCTGCATGTAAAACTAGGCTACTGGTTGCCACGGGATACTCAGGAAATTAGTTGAAAGTCTGAGGGTCAAAGGTAGGATAGCAGTGCTTCCTGTCTTATCTGGGACAAATTCTTTTAATAGTTAATGCTGCTCAGATTTCCAGAGTTCTATAAACCTATCTACAATCAGAATAAAGAGCATTGAAATATGGACACTTAATACCATACTTACATTTGAAACAAAATAATGTAATTATTAAAAAATTCAGGCCAGGATCTGTGGTCCAGGTCTGTATTCTCAACTACACTTAGGAGGCTGAGACAGGGGGATCAAAAGTTTGAGGCGACTTAGTGAGACCCTCTCTCAAAATAAAAAAGGGTTAGAGATGTGCCAGGGTACTGGCAGTGCACACCTGTAATCCCAGCTACTCCCACCAACTCAGGAGCTGAGGCATGAATGATCACAAGTTCAAGGCCCGCCTCAGCAATTCAGCAAGCTCCTGTCTTAAAATAAAATTTAAAAAGGGGTTGGGGATGAAGTTTAATAATAGAGCACTTGCCTAGCATATGTGAGACTTGGGTTCAAGACTCATTTCTGGGAAAAAAAAGAAAAATTCAAGCCTAGTTGTATCACTAACTCTGTGACTTTAGGCAAATTATTTAACTTTTCTCAGTCTCAGTTCCTTCATCTATAAAATGAGGATAATAATTAGGAAGATCAAATGCTAAATATATAATGCTTAATATATGATGCTTGAATTTTGTACATACTTGATACATATTAACTATTTTTGGTCATACTTTAAAATATAAATTTATTATTAATTCAAGAGAATTGCTAACACTTTGTGATAGTGGAACAAGATTCAATGCTTTTATTTAAAGAAGTATTAAGGAATACTAAGGGATAGTAGATATATATGTATATGAAACATGCTGTATAAATCTAAACCATTATGTGTGATGATGAATTCACTACATTTCAAAGATAATATATTGCTTTCAGGCTTAATAGGTATAGGGATTAGAGGAATTGAGAAACACTTTTGTTTTCTAGAATCTGTGGTTGAAGACAGTAGTCTGTGTTTATGTAGGTCTAGAAATTTTTGCTCTTGCCCCTCTTAGGAATCAAGGAACAAGTTGAGTGGTTTTTTAGAGCAGTTCACTAATATTCATCAATAAAATCTCTCCAATGGACAAATCAAGTTTTCCTATGAACCTACTAAAAAGCTCAATTCTTCCTCTTGAGAAAGTCTGTATTTTCACATGATAATCATCACATTGTCATAATATGAGCTATAAAAATTTGCCCACAATATCTGTGACTTTTTAATAACTTAATGAAATATAACTTCCACATTTAGGTGTTTTAGGCAATAAGAAATTTTTTAGTTCAACTCATCACTGGTTTTGGATTCACAGTCATATATGTGCATGGATTACATGTCTGTTTTTTTTTTTCTTGGATAGTATATGGCGTAACTTATTATATAGACCAGGCATTTAATGTAAATTTGATATAGTATTAGAAGAAAAAATAGGTTTTAACTAAGTGTTAAAGTGTTCATAGGTTTTAACCTGCTTATTTTCTAAATTACAAAATGAGACTGTAAAGGTAAGTGGATTAATTGTGGAATGTGGACTAAAATAATGTACTTTGGTCTTTTGTTGTTAATGTTGATGTGATATAGCTAATTATTTTCAAATATTAAGATAATGTTTGTTTTCGTCAGCTTTTTCACTGCTGTGACTGAAGGACCCAACCAGCACAATTGTAAAGGAGGAAAAGTTTATTTGAAAGCTCAGGTTTCAGAGGTTGATAGAGGGATCCATTCCTCTGGGTGCGAGGTGAGGCAGGATATCATGGCTGAAGAGTATGGTGGAGGGAAGCAGCTCACATCACTGTAGTCAGGAAGCAGAGAGAGAAACTCCACTGGACAGACACAGATATATACCCAAAGCCATGCCCCAATTTCCACCTCCTCCATCAACACCCTACCACTTCAGTTACCACTCAGTTAATCCCTCTCAAAAGATTAAAGCACTGATTGGGTTAAGACTCTTACAACCCAATCATTTCTCCTCAGTACCTTCTTGCATTTTCTCACACATGAGCTTCTGGGGGAACACCTCACATCCAAACCATAACATTATTGTAGCAGTTATGCTGAATGGTGCATATTACTGAGGCCAAACATGATTGAACTTTCTAGAAAATATAAAATTTTGAAATATCTTTCCCATCTGTAACTTTCGAGATAAGAGCATACAGATGCTTATAAAATACATAAAGCATGTGTTCAAACATGAATATCTTAGCACTAAAAATAAATTTGTCCACATTTAATTTTTATTAATTTTATTCTTTAAGTTTCATGATATATATCTTAAGATTATTATAGACTTAATTATGAAACTCTACTAATGAGTAGAGATGTTTTTTAAATTGAAGATTTGCCCTATTTGTATGAGTATTCTTTAATCTCCTCTTATCTTATACTTTTCTGGTGACCTTTCTTATACCTTTCTGGTATGAATCTTTCAATTGATGGAATAGAGATTGTGAATGCACAGAAAAGAACGTACACATATGTCTTAGGCACTAGTAAATGAGACCTAGAACAGGGCTTGCCATGGGTAAATTTTCTAAAGGATAATTTCTTTACTTGTATTAAAGACAATTATATATAAATAATATGGAGTTCTCAGAAATAACAAATTTAATATTTGTATTTTAGTAACTTGTTTTATTATCTCTAAACTTGAACTTGTAAACTTTTGACTTTCTGCACTAAACTCATAGGGTAAACTTAAAAATAAAAGTAGAGCAATGTTAATATTCTAAGATGAATATTTAATTATATATGTATAAATAATCATTTCTAATATTTAATAACATGACATAATCAAAACAATAAATTTTTCCCTTAAGCTCATTGTGTAAGATAATCTTTTAACAGTAATCTATTTGAATAATTTCCAGGAGAGTTCTTACGATACTTGCTAGAAAATTAGGGACCAAGAAGAGATATTAAACTGTTCCATAATATTAGATATAATATTCTATTATTAATCTAAGTACAATTTAAAGACTGCATTAAAAAGTTTGGCTTTAAGGGCTTTGAAGTTCCTTAGGAACAGGAAAACAAGTAATTGCAATACACTGTAATTCATAACACACTGATCCAAGTAGAAGACTTTTAGCTGTATCCTTGAATATCTTTGAGTATTGTGTTAATTCTTTTTTTCCCAGTAGGACTGTTGGAAGTCAACTACAACTTTAACTTTTACTCTCCTAAAAATATTGAAATTTATTTAAAATATTTTTCTCTTTAATATCTTCTTTGCATGTCCTGTTTTTTGTAGAAATTTAATAAGAAAGGAATAATGGATTTTCTTTCTATTTAATAGAAAAGGAAATAATAAAGACATTAAAGGAAATTATGGCAATACTCAAATCTTTTATTTTTTCATCTCTGAGGGTAATCTTATTTTACTGAATTAGTTGTGAACTTACTTTGAGTTTTAACACATTGATCCAAGTAGAAGACTTTTAGCTGTACCCTTGAATATCTTTGAGTGTTAACTCTTTTTTCCCAGTAGGGCTGTTGGGAGAATATTGAAAAAATATTTTCAAATATTTTGTCCTTAGTTGAGGAGAGAGAAATTCAAACCAAATGAGTCTTCAGAGGTCAAAACAAATTTCATATTCAGTTTACCAGATTTTATTGCATTGTCATTGTCTGAGCCCTTATCACAGTGACCTGCCTAAATACATGATTTTAAACTTTTTGCAAGCTAACTATAGTATTGATGATATTATTAATCATATGCTTGTTATATGTCAGGCACTGTGATTGTATTATACAAATCAATCTTCTAAAAAAACCCACTTGAAAAGGGAGGAAATTGTGTTTCTGATCAGTTTAACCCACTTGCTTAAGGGCTCTGTTCGTTGGTGATCTACAGAACTGGCTTCTTTCTCAGATATGTCTTACTTCAGTATCTTTGCTCTTGACCGCTTGGCTCAGCCTACTTTTCATTTCCTTAGAATTGGAAATGTGAAATAAAAATAATTTTATTGATTATTATAATTGCCTTTATTATTACCAATACCTCAAAACATTTGCTTTCCTGATTTTGGAATCCCTTGCTCATGCTCATTGTTAATTTGATAGATGGAAGGATGACCAGAGCTTTTTGTTTTATAAGAAGCAGAACCTTTTTGAATGAGAAAAAGAAAATAAGTTAGAATGGATCATTTTATTTTCAAAATTACTAACCTACTTTGTTAACTTCAGGAAAAAGAAGAGGATGTTTTAAGAAAATATATTTGACCAATGTAATTTAAAGATCAGAGTATTGACCTATAAGTTGGAGAAGAATATTATCTTGAAAAAATTTAATGAACCACAACCACATTATTCCATAATTATTAAATTAGGGTAGTACTTACTGTTTCCATTTCCAATTTCATGGGAAAATTGGAAAAACTATTATAACTACCTCAATCAAATGTAAATTATATAGAGTGAATAGCCAATTGTAAGAATGAAAGTTATTGAATTATTATTATTTTTTTTTTGCAAGGCACTGAGTTCAATCCCTAGCACCACTGGGGGTGGAGAAGAGGGGCTGATTTAAAATAATTTTATCCTTTTAGAAAAATCTTATTTAGCATTTCTGAAAGATGGCTAAATGTTACCTGACTATTGCATGAAATGCCTTGCCTGAATTTAAATCTCATAAAGAATACTTGTCATTAATAAGAAAAATTTATATGAATAATAATATGTCTTATACTTTTGGAATTTGATTTCTCATATTGGTATTACATGAGTTTATTAATGTTACCATAATTACTTTTTTAGTGTATTTTGGGATCTCTACTGTGCAGCTCCAGAAAGACGAGAAACATGTGAACACTCAAGTGAAGCAAAAGCCTTCCATGATTATGTAAGTGAACATAAGCTTTACAAAGTTATATTGTCAATTTCCTTTTTAACCCAAATGATTTGGGTCATTTATTATGTTGTCTTGGCACTTAAGAAATTGGTTGATTTTTTTTTTCTTGAAATTTAGGCTCATAATTTAAAAATGAAATACAAAGGTATATTTGAGGCTTATTGAGGCTTAGGATAAAGAGTAGTTCTAACTCCTAGCTATTAAAGGTATTTCTTATTGTTAAGCATGTCTGATTTGTGAAATATGAGGTTTATAAAAATGAAATAGTAATTGTTTATTTTCCAAAGAGATTAATGGTAAGATTTCTATAAATTATTACTTCTCTTTTGCTCATACAATTTTTAAATATACACACATAAATAGTCTATTCTCTTTTTGCAAATTTTGGTTATAATTCATAAAACTGTTCCTGCCACTGAATTCAGTTCACCAAATAAAATTTATTATGGATTAAAGAAAATATCAAACAAGAAAGCAGAAGATTCTAGACAAAAATAAAAATGTGATTAAGAAAATTCTTGAAGAAGGTCAGTGGACTATCTTTGCCTTGAGCATTTTTTTAAAAATATTTCTTTAGTTGTAGATGGACATGATATCTTTATTTTTATTTATTTTATGTGGTGCTGAGGATTGAACCCAGCGCCTCATGCATGTGAGACGAGCGCTCTACCACTGAGCCACAATCCCAGCCTCTGCCTTGAGCATTTTTAAGGAAAACAACAATAAGATAATTTTAGAAAGCTCATTGTATAAGGAAATAGAATGGTAAAAAAATAAAGGAAAAACAACAATTTTCTTTAGGGAACAATTGCATGTATGAATGAGGAAATGATATTATGAAGGGGCTGGAAAACAGTTTGTAGAGTAGATCATAAAAGAAGGACAGATTGAATTTGGGATGGAGGAAATTCAGTTCCTTTTTTTAGAAGTAGAATTGGGGCGGGAACCTGGAGAAATACCTGATAGTGAGCACATAAAACTTAACTAGAGGGATACTTGTCTAGTTGGCCAAAGGAAGCATCATTCTATGCAAAAATCCTTAAAAATCAGAACCAGGGCTCAAAAGGGAAAAATACTTTGTTCTTCTAAAGGAATAATTCAGTCTTAGACCTAAGAGTTGAATTGGCTAGAAGAATTATAGCACTCCAAAATAGCAGGAGGGCAAGTATGCAGATTTAAGAGGAATGAAAATCTTAGGCACCTGGCAGGGACTGTGTAGTTCTTTAAATCTGTACTAACTTGATTGCTTGTGATGACCTCATCTGATGTTGATTGTACTCATAAGCTTGACATGTACTAAACAGTAGCTCATAGACATAAGGTGTATGAAAGGGATTCTACTGCACATAAAGAAAAAGTAGGAAACAGATAAGTCAGGGCCCAGGACACAGTATTTATCTGTACAATCTTCCTTTGCTTTTCTTGCCCTAGGTTGATGGCAGAAAGTAAAGCAGGGACCCGATCATGAGGAGTATAAGGAATCTGGATTGAGTGGGGTCTTCCATCTCACCTATTCCTTATACCAAGAGAGACATGCCTAGTAGATTTGGCCTATTAGTCAGTCATGGGAGAAGTTGTTTTTTAATATACCTACTAATTCTGACAATTGTATAAAATTAAATAGTACCAGTGTTCTCCTCTTAAAAGAGGCATAATATTTGACAGTGTACAGTTTAATAAATTAATTATATAAATATTTTTGCAAAATTCCTTTGTGTAGAAAGATACACCATGCTGTTCACTATGAAGATCTTATGGGGGATACTGAATTAATTTAGTAGCTCTTTCTAGAAATATTAGATAAATTACCACATTGTCATGATCGCTTTTATCTTCATCATTATCATCTTTGCATTCATAAGCTACTTTCAAAATTTCAAAGACCATTCATACTTATTAGGTTTAGAAATCCACTTAAATCTTTCAAAGTTTTTGAAAATGAGCATTGGCCAAAGGTAGGTGTGCAACTGAGTAGAATTTAAAGTAAAAACAACTTTTTACCCTGTTATTTGCTCTAGAAAAGTAGTTTATAAAACATTTAGTATTGGGCTTTATAACACAGTATGAATATTAACACATTTTATCAAGTGTTTAATTTTATCTTAAATTTTTAGTTTTAAGAGATTCAATTTATTTGTAGATGGAATTTATATTAAATTTTCAAGTCAACTTAGTAGTAATAATTCATTCCTAACTTTTTCAAAATCAGAAATTGGTGAAAAGATAAAAGTTTTGCTTATATAATTTTATATTAAAATTGTATTTTTAGAAATACATTCATTTTCTATAGCTCACTTTCAAGTTAATTTTCATGATTTCCTGAACTATTAGTAGTAGATAATTTCTGAAAATGATCAACATAATGTATAAATATAATGGCTTAAGTGTGTAAGTATAGAGGTTTAAAAGTCCTGGTGAAGAAAATGGGAAAGCTATAGGAATAGACAATAAGGTTCTGCTAAAATTCTAGAATGTTCTATTCCTGCACTAAAGTTCATTCCTAAAAGGTTAACTAATACATTTACCTATTGAACTTTAAGGTAGTTCTCAAGAAAGCATTCTGAAAAATATTTCCTTTAATAGCTGTGTTCTTCACAATAAAAGAATACTTACTGCATGTATAAATCCTGATATATTTCATAGGATTTCCTGAAAATTAGTCTTGTTATTTTAGTTAACTTTTACCTATATGACTAATTATATAATGACAAATTACTTGTTTTGAAGAAATAATGGAGACATACTGAAGTAAATAATGAATAATCCTTTTCATTAAAAATAGGTTAAAATGTTGAAGTGATGATTATCTTTGGATATTTGGATTTTGCATGATTTTGATTTTTTATATAATTTCTAAATCATTAATATTTTATATCGAGACAAGTTACTTTAGAACACATTGTTTTTCATCTTTTGATGAGGTCTTATTTCTCCTCTGAAATTGGAAAATAAAAAGTTTTCTAAGTTCTAATAAAATGGAAAGTGGTCATATATTTTCCCTACAATCGTGTTACATACAGAGACATTTAGCATTTCTCATGAAAGACATTTGTATTTTTTTGCATGTGTACATACTAAAAGACATTTATAATTTAAATAGATAAATTTTCAGCCATCTTTTATTTTTAACCACTTTGTTGAGGTATTATTGACATACAAAAAGCTATAGATAAGTAATATATATAATTTGATGTGTTTGGCAATAAGCATACACCTATGCAACCATTCTTATAGTTAGTGCCATAAACTTATCTGGCATCTTCAAAAGTTTTCTCCACCCCTAATTTTTGTTTTTCCTTTTGCAGTAACGGTACTTAATATCCAGTATGTTCTTTCAGTGAATTTTTAAGTATACAATACAGTATTGTTAATCATTACTAGATGTCCAGAACTTAGGTTACATGACTTTGTAAAAACATACAAACTTTATTTTTTGAACTTTAAGGTAGTTCTCAAGAAAGCATTCTGAAAAATATATCAGTTTTGTGTGAAAAATATTTCAGTTTTATGTGAAAAATATTTCAGTTCTTTATCTGTTGATGAGCATCTGAGTTGGTTCCATGCTATAAATATGGATGTAGATGTGTCACTGTATGCTGATTTTAAATCTTTTGGATATATACCAAGAGTGGGATAACTGGGTCAAATGGTGGTTTCATTTCAAATTTTCTGAGGAATCTCCATACTTTTTTCTAGAGTAGTTGTACCAATTTGCAGTCCCAGCAGCAATGTATTAGTCTACTTTTTTCCCCACATTTTCACCACAGTATTCTTGATAATTGCCACTCTGGCACAATATAGAATCTCAACATACTTTTTATTTGCATTTATCTAATTCCTAGAGATGTTAAATATTTTTTCATATATTTGTTGACCATTTGCATTTCTTCTTTACTGAACATTGCCTGTTAGAATATGGATTTTTGTTATTTTATTTGCCACATGATTACACATGCAGTATTAGTGTCTTTTTCCTCAAAAAAAAAAAAAAAAAATCATCCTGTGCACAATTATTTTGAGAAAAGAGAAAACTTTTAAGATGAGTGAGACCTTACTCTTGCATTTGTTTTTTAAAAGAAGTTAAATATTTAGTATCAATATGCATTGCTAAGTATATAATAAAATGTGCTTAGAAATAAACAGTTAATGTTGTATAGGAATGCACTTTTGAACAGCGAAGCTATAAAATTCACAAGGAAATGATTACAAATCAGGATAATGGTTACTTTTGGTGGTCAGGAAGAAAATATGAATGAGGTGGCCTCATAGAAAGGGCTTCTGAGATAGGTGACAAATTTCTAATTTTCTTGACCATGGTGGTAATTACAATTGTGTTTGCCTTATATATTTCATAATTCAGTAAGTGTACTTTGCATAGCTTTCTATGTTTTCTATTTTAAAATAATAATTTAAAAAAACATTTAAAGTAATTAAATTTAGAAAGATGCCATACACAGTAGTTTTTAATGTGTTTTCAGATATTGCTGAGGTTCATCTTTGAGAACTAGTTGCAGAAAAATCTAGGAATGATTTGTAAACAAATCTGGGTGTGTTTCCTTTCTGCTGTGACATATGTTATAAAATATATCTGTCAGTTTCTAGAGGTGAATGAAGAATAAGATAGGAAATATTAGATGAAAATTTAATAATTCAGAGTTCATTTTACAAAAGAAGAGACTTTACTATAGGGTATTTATATTTCACATGGCTAGGAAAGAGACTTGGTCGTGTTTTTGATGCTGAGTTAAAACTAGATTCATCTGAGTTATAAAATTATTATGTATTATTATTAAAAAACAAAACAATCATACGAAGTGATTAAAATTAATTCCTATTAACTTGTGAAATTTATTGAATTAGATTTTATTTTCTCTCCTTTAGTGTGTTTTTCTATCTTACTCTGAAATCATAAGCAGTGTTTTTATGGGGGGGGGTAATGTTTTTCTAATTTTTTTCTGCTATAGCTTAACAAGGAATTCTATTTTATTTTTACTCTTTTGATTAGGCATATCCTTTTAAAAAATGTTTTTATTAGTGTGTTATAGTTCTACATAATATTCAGGTTCATTTTGACATAATTATGCATGTATGGAATATAATTTGCTCCATTTTAGTCCCCATTACTTTCTCTTTCTCTTCCTTCTTTCCTTTCCAGCTCCCCTTCCTCTACTCTGCTGACATTCCTTTCTTATTTCATTTATTTCCAAAATATTTAAGAAAAGTATCAATATATACTACTAAGTGTTTAATGAAAAATAAATACAGTGATTGTGATTTTAGTTCTCTGATGTGATGGAAGATTGCTTAACTGTCCTAAAGCAAAGATGGAACAAAAATATATTTACTGCTTTAGTGTGATGGTTTGAAATCACATTATTCTAATGAGTTCTTTGAGAGTAGAAAATTAAATTCCTTCTTCCTCAGGGTCTGTCAAATAATAGGTGTTTAAAAATATTAACAGGCTGTAGTAGTCAGTCAGAAAACTGGAAATGTTTAAAATTTCTGAAATGTTCAGGTAAACTGATAAACTTGTGTCATAATTGTTGATAACAAGTGGCTGACTTTTGTACTGTGGCCTAAAAAGTGTAACATCTAGAAAGGATTGAGTTACCAGTTATAATTAATGGGATGCATTTTTACAATTATACCTGAATTATTGTGATATTATATAAATTAAATAATAGGAAATGAATGTATGGATACTTCATGAAGATTTTTACAGAAACTCAAATACAGGCATACCTTAGAGATATTATGGATTCAGTTCTAGAATACTACAATAAAGCAAATACCTCAATACAGCAAGTAACACAAATATCTTGGTTTCCCAGGGAACATAAAAGTTACATTTTTACTATACTGTAGTCTATTAAATGTCTAAAATGTACATGCCTTAATTCAAAAATACTTTATTGCTAAAAAATGCTAATGATCATCTGAGCTGGTAGAAAATGGCAGCAACAGTCTTGCCCAATGAAGAATTGCAACAATCCTTCAATTTTTAAAAAACACAGTATCTGTGAGGTACAATAAAGTGAAGTACAATAAAGGGAGGAATGTCTTTGTTATTTTAGGAAAATGTCTGTAGAATCTACCCCAGAGAGTTAAGTGTTCCTTTTGCTATAAGTGTTGGAACATCTCCTGCATACACCTTGTATTGTCATCCTTAAACATTAGATGTGCTCTGCATATGTCCTTGATGTCCTTGTTTATTAGATTTTTGTAATGGGATATTTTCTCTAATTATTTGTGGGAATAGCCTTTGTCTTATTTATCATTTACACCCCCTGTACCAGCAATATGCCTGACATTAGATATTCAAATGTACATTTATTGTGTATGTATGTATATATACACATATATATGAATTACTAAAGAAAATATTATCAAATAAACATTCACCATTTTGTATTTTAATAACTGGATGTGGAGTTGCAGGAAATTCATTTAATATTATTTTTTATTTTGTATTTCAGTACTCATTTAGATAAGACAGCAACTTATAAAGGCATAATACATGAATCTAAGCAAATAATGAGTCTTTATATCTTGAGCAGCATGGTACTGAGGAATATAAAAAAAAAACCAATATGGATATAGCCCCTGTGCTCATGGCTATATGTAGCAAAAAAGACCTTTTCTCAAGAAGTCTAAAATTACATATATTAAAATCCATGTAAAAATACAATATAGTCTTATATTGTTTGATTAATCTACTTATACATATAAGAATATGTAGAGAGATCAAAGTACATATAGCTTTTGATACGTGTTTAGATTTTGGCACATAGTAGGTATTTAGTATATGCACAGGTAAATGAATAGTGTCACTGTAAATCCTAATGGTCCTGAATAGTCCATGTGTATTAGAACTCTTAAATGGAAACAATATTGTATCTGAAGTTCAGTAAGATAGTAAAAATTTTTATAGTCATATGATAATGTTTATCAATCAGTGTATGGGTTATTGTTCACCTGCACAAACAGGAACAGTACGACCTTCATTTTTAGCCTGTCATTTTCTGTCATATGGTTTCTACTCCTGTTTTAATTTTCTATAGAATTTAGTTTAATTTCTTTTGCCTTACATAAACCTTACAAACCATCTTATATTCTTTCTAGCATGAGGTAAGTGTTTTATTTTTGTTTATTTGTTTTTTTGCAAGTGATGTTGATTTGAAGGACATTCATCCACTTTACCTGTGGTTGTGTGCCTGTATTTCTAGTTTGTCATTTTGGCCTTGGATTGCTTCTAGTTGTCTTCTAAATACTGCTAATAACTGTATCAGTTATCTACCCCATTTCTTTGGATTCTGAGATGTACTGAGGGCAATATGTTATTTCTTCTGTCTCTCTCTCTCTCTCTCTCTCTTTTAACTGTGAATAGATTTATGCTTTTATTGTAGAGAGAAATGAAAAATTTGGTGACTCCTAATACCACAAATATACATTATACAATGATACCCTGTTCAGAAGTAATTATATGGAATGGATAAGTATAGTAGAACATTTCTACATATATATGTTGATAGATTGCATATCTTCCTCTGAGAAGTGTCTGTTCAGTTCCTTAGCCTATTTATTGATTGGGTTGTTTGTTTTTTTGGTGTTAATTTTTTTGAGTTCTTTATATATCCTAGAGATATAGTGCTCTATCTGATGTGTGTGTGGCAAAAAGTTGCTCCCAGAATGTAGGTTCTCTGTTCACCTCATTGATTGTTTCTTTTGCTGAGAAGAAGCTTTTTAGTTTGAATCCATCCCATTAATTGATTTTTTATTGTATTTATTACACTTTAGGAGTCTTGTTAAAGAAGTTGGGCCTAATCTGATGTGATGAAGGTTTGGGCCTGCTTTTTCCTCTATTAGGTGCAATATCTCTGGTCTAATTCCTAGATCCACTTTGAGTTGATTTTTGTGCATGGTGAGAAAAAGGGGTTTAGTTTTCATTTTTAATTTTGCTGCATATGGATTTCCAGTTTTCCCAGCTCCATTTGTTGAAGAGGCTATCTTTTCTCCAGTGTATATTTTTGGCACCTTTGTCTAGTATGAGATAACTGTATTTATGTGGGTTTGTCTCTGTGTCTTCTATTCTGTATCATTGGTCTGTGTGTCTATTTTGGTGCCAATACCATGCTGTTTTTGTTACTATAGCTTTGTAGTATAGCTTAAGGTCTAGTATTGTGATGCCTCCTGCTTCACTCTTCTTACTGAGGGTTGCTTTGGCTATTCTGGGTCTCTTAATTTTCCAAATGAATTTCATGATAGCTTTTTCTATTTCTATAAGGAATGACATTGGGATTTTAATTGGAAATGCATTGAATCTGTATAGCACTTTGGGTAGTATGGCCATTTTGACAATATTGATTCTGCCTATCCAAGAGCATGGGAGATCTTTCCATCTTCTAAGGTCTGCTTGAGTTTCTTTCTTTAGTGTCCTATAGTTTTCATTGTAGAGGTCTTTTACCTCCCTTGTTAGATTGATTCCCAAGTATTTTATTTTATTTTTTGAAGCTATTGTGGATGGAGTAGTTTTCCTGATTTCTCCTTCAGAGGATTCATCACTGATGTATAGAAATGCATTTGGTGTGTAGATGTTGATTTTATGCGCTGCTACTTTGCTAAATTCATTTATTAATGCTAGAAGTTTTCTGGTGGAATTTTTTGGATCCTCTGAAGTATCATGTCTTCGGCAAATAATGACAGTTTGAGTTCTTCTTTTCCTATTTGTTTCCCTTTAATTTCTTTCATCTGCGTGATTGCTCTGGCTAGTGTTTCAAGGACTATATTGAATAGGAGTAGTGAAAGGTGGCATCTCTGTCTTGTTCCAGTTTTTAGAGGGAATGCTTCCATTTTTTCTGCATGATGTTGGCCTTGGGTTTTGCTTTTACAGTGTTGAGGTATGTTCCTACTATCCCTAGTTTTTCTAGTGTTTGAACATGAAAGGGTGCTGTATTTTGTCAAATGCTTTCTCTGAATCAATTGATAAAATCATATGATTCTTATCTTTAAGTCTATTGATGCGATGGTTTACATTAATTGATTTCCGTATGTTGAACCAGTCTTTCATCCCTGAAATGAACCCCACTTGATCATGGTGCACTATTTTTTAAATATGTTTTGTATGTGATTTGCCAAAATTATGTTGAGAATTTTTGCATCTGTGTTCATCAGGGATATTGGTCTGAAATTTTCCCCCTTTGATGTGTCTCTGTCTGGTTTTGGTATTAGAGTGATACTTGCCTCATAGGACGAGTTTCGAA